>APFE030792054.1:126457-141376 GCA_000404065.3 Pinus taeda
TATATAGATAGATAGATAGATATATTTTGCAGGGTTTTGTGTCGATGTTTGTTTAGCAACCCGATCCCATTATGTGCAATTTGATAGATGATTTTAAATTTTTCATTATAATGAATCAGTCTACCCCACAATGTGTTAATTCCATGGTTGTTTTTTAAGTTTTCATTACAATGGGTTGCGCTGAGCTACACTGCGTGTCAATTTGATAGTTGAATTTTTTTTTTTTTGCAATGTATCAAGTTGTCTTAGGCAAAGATTTCAAACTCGCTATACATTTAGCATTTAAAAAAAAAAACTACTATTGGTATAATAACTCTTTCATTCACGTGTTGATTTTTTTTTTGTCATAAAATTTTTCGAGAATGTCATGCTTGAAGTATTTTGAAAATTTAAGATTGTTTTGTAGTCACGCTCTTTGGTGTTAATTCCATGGTTAAAAAATGTCAAGATTTTAATGATTTTCTAAGTCCTGATATTTTATCTTTAATGTTATGGTTGAAAACAATAATAAATATTTATTCTTAGCACCATGCTTGAAAATTGTTGGAATTTTAAGGCTTTTCAAAGAAGTAATACCTTAAATTTAATGTCATGCTTAAAAATCCTTGGAATGTTGAGGCTTTTCAAAGACGTGATATTTTATCGTTAATGTCATGCTTGAAAATCATTGGAAATTTAAAGTTTTTCAAAGTGGCAATATTTTATTTTTCATATCATTATTAAAAAACGTTGAAAATGTACCCTAAAAAAAGGCGTTATTCCGACATCAACACTTCTCAATTTCAAGGTGTTTTTTGCACCAAACAAAATGGCCTTTATTGTTTTTTTACTGTTATTTTTAAAAAATATTGAAAATTTACTCTGAAAAAATTGGTGATGTAGAGTCAACACTTTTTATTTTTGGGTTTTTTTTTCATGTTTTTTGGGATTTTTGGGCTCGGGTACTTGTTTTGAGGTAATAGTTCTCGTTTGATTAGTAACTATGTTTAGTCTTGACAAGACATTTGGGGGATAAAGGAAGAGATTATTTTGCATAATAATGATTGTTTATTAAAAGTATCATTACTTAGAAATTGAAGGAGAAATTGTGTAGTAATAAAGAGTTGGATGGAAAAAGGAAACTTAGATATTATGAAGTGATAAACTTAAATCTTAAAAATAAAAAATATCTCTCTTAACTAATGTTAAGAAGAATCTGGACATTGCTAAAATAAGAAAAAAATATCATGAGCATTATAGTGAAAATGAGCACTGGTCAATTCCAAAACACCATGCGATGAAAGAGTATGTTACCTAGGTTTGAAGATAAAAAACAAATTCTCTTATATTTTCCATCTTATAGTCACATTCCATTAAATTTTCAGAAAATATTTGCCACAATACCTATCTTTTAATCTTTTAAGTGAGCCAAATTATAGTGATTTTGGAATACTTTTCTTAATACTTTAAGCATAAAAATAAAATGCTCAAAAATTCTAATGCATCTCTTATCTTTTTATTTATTTTTTGATCAAGTGAGAGTAGGACCATCTATTAATCTAATTTTTTTTACATAATATAAATAAGGCAGCAATAGTTGCAAAGGAGCAAAAGCCCACACAACTGCTTGTCCAAGCAAGCAAAGAAACTAATGGACACCAAAGAACCATCCACCCTAAAGGCATCAATCGAGAAAACTGGTGAAATAGATCCCTTCTATTCATACTGCCAAGCCACCAAAAAACCTTTATCGCTGGTGTCCACCATATCAAAGGCCCATAAAACAATGCCAATAACTCCCTCAAAGCCTCCACAGAACTTGAAATCCTGAAGATCGTGCGATCAACCTCCAAAGATCCAACAGTCAAGAGGTGATCTTGGGAAGCCAACAAGCATTCCCTTTATCTATTCAAACAGACCTGAAAAGAACTATGTGTCAACTTTCTAAACTATTTCCAGTCCGAATGGGGAGATAACCATCGAGCAGCTTAAAAGCCCGAAATTCACCGAATGCAAGAGATCTATAAAGGAAAGTGCAACTAGCTCGAGCTATAACTGGTGTAATGGACCCAAAACAAAAATAAGTCACCGCGTGAAAGAAGTTCGGGTCCGGATGGAAACATATCGGTCAAGCAGTTTGTCGCCCGAAATCCATAGGATGGCAGCGATCTCATAAACTTGCCCACTTAATAACTAAGTAAATGGTCCCAGAGAGTTAAAAGGCCATAAAAAATATATTACGTGTCCATTCATAGACTTATCTTGTATGTAGCTTCCCACCCGAAAACCATAGGAATATAGTGTCCAGGGTGCAGTTTCCGCCCAAAATCCAAACATGACATTTAGTCGGGTGCCTTTCATCCTGCCCGCACTTAACTAAATGCTCCTTCCCTGTAATGACCCCAATTATTTTGTTTCCATCAGTCTTCACTCTGCTCATTTTTCATGCTCTAATAGTGCTCTTTGTCTAAGGTCACCTGTCTATGACAGTCTTCCCACAATCATCCTTGGGGAGTCACCATCCATTCATATCTTTTATTGCTTTTGGAATAGAGTACTCCTTCATTTGCCAAAATATCCACTAACCTGTTGGATGATTGGTGCACATGAACAAAACTAAGGTTTCTCATGGTTCGTAGGTGGGATTGAATAGATTGATAGGCCTACAGTAATCGCCAGTGTTTTGACACTTTTTCTGGAGTTGAGCCATTGCATATCTTCTTGACTGAATTAATTATCAATTCAGAATCTGCTTCAATTATACTATTATGTGAATTTTACTCCATCAAGATTTCTAGGCATTTCTCAAGGGCCATTAGCTCTGCCATATTATTAGTGGCCTTCCCCAAATGACTATGAAATATGGCTTTTATGACACCCTTGTCATCTCTTATTACTCCTCCATAACTAGCTATACTAGGGTTTTCTTTAGAGGCTTCATGTATATTGCATTTCATAAAACCATGAGGATGAGGTTTCCAGAAGTCCTTATCTACTATTTTATGACTCATAGTTTTCATTATGCCTTGGGGGAAAAGCCCCTGTAGACCCAAATAAAGAAGAATCTACTCATCCTAGTCTTGAGGTTGGTTCTTAGGGGGTTTATTTAGAAGGGTTCCTATAGTCTCCTTGAGTTGTCTTAAGATCTGAGCCATGATACTCTCAAATGAACTAGTTCTATTCTTGAAGAACCTGTTGTTGCATTCTTTCCAGACATCCCAAATTAGAAAGCCTGGAACCATGGCCTAAGCTTTGTAGATTATATCATTTTCAGAGAAGTTTCTCCTCCAATTCCTCAAAGTGCTTGTGATGCTGCAAATGTCCTTGTCCGTTTGTCTAAAGATCGAAGCCACCCAATTCCACAAGGTGGAGGCGAATGGGCAGAGGTTGAGTAGGTGTTCCATTGTTTCCTCTTGTGATTCACATAGCTAGCATCTAGATGGACCAGCTATAACTTTTTTCTGAAAGTTTTCCCAGGTCAGAATTTTTTTATGTTGCACCAACCACATGAACAGTTTGATTTTAATCCAGTTTTGGTTCTGCCATAGGTCCTTCCATACCTTATGAGGGTTTGGAATGTCAAGCCTTCGGGCTATTCTCTTGGCTTCTTTGAGGTTGAAGTTTCCTTCGTTGTTTTTCCCCATCTCAGTTGGTCTAAAGATGTTGAAGGCATAATATTTCTCAGTTCCAAGATAGCTGCAAGAGCTTCTACCTGGGGCTTCAAAGGGGAGTCATCACTATACACCAAGTTCTTCCATGTTCTCCATTTTCCATCGTTTCTATCCTGATCCCAAAAGTCATTTACCTTGACTAAACCTTTGTCATCAGTATCATTCTTGAGATTGGTAAATTCTTTTCTTAACAGGTTAGGTTCCTCTTGCCAATTGTTCTCCCAAAAACAAGCTAGGTTTCCATCTCTAATCTCCTAGAAACTGTGTTTCTGAACTATAACTTTATTCTCCCAAGCTTTGTTCCAAATGTGGGAACCTTTGATGAGCCCAGACATTCGAATGTGCTTCTTTTCTTTCCAATTATTTGCATATATCTATTTCCATATCTTGGGCCAAGGGGATATTGATTCCTTTAGCCATATCCACCAAAGTTTTGCCCCCAAAAATTTTCTTAGGGTTTCAGGGTCATTAACTCCCAAACCTCCATGTGTCTTGGGTTTACAGATTTTTTCCCAAGCTACCAAAGCCCATTTCTTTTTCTCTTCCCCTTTGCCCCAAAGAAAATCTCTTTTGATATTTTTGATGTGTTGCACAACTCCTTTAAGTGCTGGAAGGGTTGAAAACATGAAGATGGGGATAGTTTGTAGGACAAATTTTGTAAGCACTAGCCATCCTGCTAAATTCAAAGAGTTGTTTGTCCATTTCTATGTTTTGTCCTATAGTTTATTAGTGACTGGCTCCCAAACTACCTTGCTTAGGGGTTCATATGTGAGAGGTATTCCCAAATCTTTGGAGGGAGGCTGATCTCTTTGAAAACCTAGAATTATGGTGAGGTTTCTCTGAATAGAAATGTCAATATTAAAAAATAAAATCTTTGATTTGGTAAGGCTTACCTCTGTACTCGCAACCATAGAAAATTTGTTCAGGATTTTCTTGATGGCAAGAGATTCCTTGACCGTGGGGGTACCCTGTAGCATGGTATCATCCACAAATTGTTGATGAGTCAAGGCATCCCAATTCAGGGTGAGTTTAAGACCCTGCATTTTGCCTTTGCTTTGGTAGATTTGATTGCATTGCCTAAACCTTCCATCATGAGAATAAAGAGGAAGGGTGAGAGCATATCTCCTTGTCTGAGTCCTCTCAAAGGCTTAAACACTTTTGATGGTGAGACATTAAGTATGATTGAAAAACTAGAGGTAGTAACTAGGGCCATTACCCATCTTATCTAGTTATGGTCAAAGCCATATGCTATGATAACTTCCTTGATGTATGCCCAGCTTAGCTTATCATACACCTTCGCTAGGTCAAGTTGTATGATCATACCTGCCTGCTTATTTCTCTTCAGAAAGTGTACCACCTCATGAGCTTGAATGATATTATTTAGAATTTTCCTTCCTCCACATATCCAGTTTGCTCCTCAGACACAAGAGTTGGGAGAAGGGGCTTAAGCCTATTTTCAATTATTTTGGAAATGATTTTGTATACCACATTGCATAATGCTATGGGTCTAAATCTATCTGGAGTCATGGAATTTTCCTTCTTTGGAATCAAAGATATGAAAGATACATTGAGCGCCTTCAAAACAGTTTTGTTTTTCCTTGAGTCCTCCACCACATTGAGGATATCTTGCTTGACTATTTCCCAACATGCTTTGAAGAAGTCAACAATGAAACCATTAGGGCCTGGAGCTTTCCCATTTTGCATCTCTTTGATGACTTCACTGACCTCTTCTTTAGTCGCTGGCCTGTTAAGATTGTAATTGTCTTCTCTTGTCACAAGATTAGGAATGTGCTTTGTGAAGTACTTGATGAATTGTGATCTGTCTATGAGAGGCTCCTCGGCTATGCTTTGGAAATGTTGTACGAGAGCAGATTCTATCTCTTTGTGGGTATTGAGTTATTTTCCTTAAGTATCTTTGAGTTTTGAAATCCTGTTATGAGACCTATGATCCATGGTAGACTTGTGAAAAAACCTTGTATTTCTTTCTCCTTCTTTTATCCATTGTACCCTCGATTTCTGTCTCCAGAAGATCTCCTCTTGCTTGCATAAACCCTCCCAGTCCTGTTGAAGAGAATCAACTTGTATTTTAGTTTCCTCAGTGAAGCCATCTGTGATGAGGCTTTGGTTAATTACCTGTAGTTTCCGCTCAACTACTTTTTTGGCTTCGAAGATGTTACCAAGTTCATTCTTATTCCAATATTTAAGCTTGAGTTTAATGTGTTTCAATCTTTGATGCAGAAGGAACATTTTAGTTCCCTGAACGTTCATATCTTCTATCCACCATTTTTCAATATTGCTGATGAAGTCAGGATGTGTAAGCCAAACGTTTTCGAACTTGAAAGATCTGTTTCTTGGATTGCCTATAAAGGAAGCCTCAATTTGAATAGGCCAATGATCTGAGCATCCAAAAGGGAGGATTAAAGCTGACAATTCAAGGCCCGTAAGGATGAGGTCCTCAGAGATAATGAACCTATCTAGTTTAGAGGCAACTTGAGCAGCCCCTCCCCTCTTATTATTCTAGGTGAAAATACCATTTCTTGTCTCTATATCTACTAGATTCATGTTGTTTATGAAGCTTTGAAATGTTATGAAATCTCTGCTTAGTGATCTGGTCCCACCTTTTTCCTAGAGAAAGATCTGATCATATTAAATTCCCCTCCCATAATCTAGGGGATAACCAGATATCTTTCTCTTAGCTTAGAAGCCTGAGTTTATCTTCACGTTTTTGTGGACCATAGACATATGTGATCAAGTAAACTTCCCTATCACCCAAAGTTTGGATAACCACTGATAGGTAGTTCCTAGTTGCTTCAACATCTAGGATTCCAAGTTTCTGGGGGTTCCATAGTGTGAGAATTCCTCCTGCTGTGTTGTCTTCTTTAACTTCTAGATATTCATACTTAATAAGCCATTTGTTGTGTGTCTCTCTTATTTTATCTATTGAACATTTTGTTTCCTGGATAAACACCATATCTGGTTTTTCTTCTTTCATTCTATTGTTGAGATTTCTTTGTTTCCTTTTACTTCCTAGACCTCTAATATTCTATGTTGTAAGCTTCATTAAGAAAGATTGTTAATGAGTAACTAGTTAGATCTTTCATTTTACCTGAATTGATCATGATTTTTCCACACTCTATCAGTAGCTCATTCTGTCTTTTTCTTCCTCTTTTCCTACTTGGGTTCTTGGGAGCTTGTCCCAATGTTGCCTCCATCATTTTTACCCCTTTGTTTACCTGACTATCATGGTTCCTTTTTACCTGGGAACCCTTTTCTTGAGATCTCCAGAGGAAAAGTTTTTGTACTCTATTTAATTTCTCTTAAGGTACTGAATCCACCCCTTCGATAGTTCCTTGCTCCAGGAACTTCACTTGGGGTCATCTCATGGTCCCTATCAAGTTCCATAGTGCTTGGCATATCTTCCTTTTGCTGGTTGTTTTCAGGTCTATCCTCCATGCTATTATCATATTCCTTCTCTGCAACACTGTCCTCCATTACCTGATTCACTCCATTGTTCCCATCTTCTTCTTCTAATATCTTGAATCTATTATGACTTGGCTACTTCTCCTCGTTGATTTTCATCTGGTTCTTTCTCCCTCCTTTCCCTCTGCCTCCCACTTTGGTAAATCTTTATGTATCTTTGCCTGAAGTGGATTTAATACTGTTCTCCATTTTGTTTGAAGGGCAGTCTCTGAGGAGGTGCCTATGTTCATGGCATTTGCGACATCTGAAAGGGACATGCTCATAGTCCATCGCCTGCACCCATTCTTCATCATAAACTCTACAATTATTTCATCCAGCAGGGCTCCAGAAAGGTCCATTTCTACACATATTCAGGCAAAGGAGGTGTAATTTCCTTGCAGAGTGGCATCTGATACTTTTAAAAAATTCCCTAGTTTATTGCCTATGGCTTTTAAGGATTCTGGCAGCCAATAATCTAAAGGTAGGGAGTGGAGTCTTATCCATACCAGCACTGAAGTGAATGTCTCTCACCCCGGGACAAAATTCATCACCCAAGGCCGCATATAGAGGCTTGTAGTAGCACAGAAGTATGGTCCTCCTTTGAACACGTTGTCTTTATCCTCTAAGCTTGAGAACACTACTATGAAGAAACCCTTGGATCCAAGGTGCAGATTTATTTCCCCCTTAGGTTTCCAATGGTTCTTTATCCAAGCGTGCAAGGTCTTCTTCGTTGGCCATATCCCCATAAATTTGCATATTACTGCATAAGCCGCCATGTGATCCCTATGCGCATGTAGCGTTGGATCACTTAAAACCACTCAGGGTGTGATTGTTGACCTAGGTTTACATGGTCCTGTTAGATTCCTGTACTCAGTGTGCTCACTGCCTCCTCCTATTCTCTTCTCTCTTCTGACTTCCTCATGATTTTTTGCCTCGCCCTGTGCTCTACAGTTTTCCTGTTTTTCTCTGTTGATACTCCCGGTTCCTGCTTCTATTGGCTTCTTGAAGTGGTTCAAGACTGCATGGCTGTAGGAGGGAGTGGAACTCCCCCCTTCTTGCCCCTCCATGGTGCCCAACACTGGTACCCTACTTCAAACCCTAGTTCTGCGTGTTTCCCCCGCCATTTGCCTCCTCCAATCTCTCTCGGTAATCCCAGTTAAGGGTAATCTTCACCAATGCTGACATCTCTTATCTTTTTAAATTATATATGTTTAATTCTAAAATATTATTGCTACACATATGAATGAATGTTATTTTAATTATTAAATATGATACGCATATTATTTTGTTTTTAAAAAAATTATAATTTTTAATAAAAGTAAAACTTACACTAGATAATAAGTGTTTAAATTTAATTTATTTTTATTTTCATTTTTTATGAAATATTTTTAATTAATTTTTAATGTAATTTTATCTAATCTAAACTAACAACATCATTCTTATAAATTTTACATATACAAAATAGTATAATGAAAGGTATTATTGTAAATTTTAAAATTTTGTATGATTATTAAGCTAAATTTAAATATGAAATTCTAAAAATACCATGATTATATATGTGTGTGTTCAATTTTAAAGTTAATTTGTATTTTTTATGTAAGTATTTTTTATTATTTTTCAATATAAAGTCATTTAACACTAACTTAATCTAACTTTATAACATCTCCTCCTTACTAAATTGTAAAGAACCTCTCCAATATTCATGATAGTTTCCTTTATTGTTATAATGGAAATTTGTTTATGTTATAATATGCATATACTTTTCAATATCTCATGGATGTAAGAAATCTCTTCAAAAATTTAATAAGACTTTTTAATATTTAATTTTATAAAAACTTTGGATATAAAATTATGAATATTAATAAATGTTTGTTTTAATGTAAATTTAGATTTGTGACAAAGTTTTCAAGCTTTGTTCAATGATCTTAATTTAAGATTCATAAATCAAATATAGTTACATATATTACAACAAATTAAATGCATTTCTCTGGTCACCACACACATCTCCAAGCCTTGCATGGTCTCTTTATATTTTTAGTTCGAGCCACCAAGTGTGCACATAGATTGTGTTGTATTTAATAGTCAAGACTCTATTCCCATTCCACACCTCTTGACCTTACATCTTGAAATTGTAAGAGTATCAAGGAGCGATGGTTTTGGTTTTCGAGATTGAATACAATTCAACTAGAATGAACACATTTAACGACAGTAAACAAATAGATACATGTACCCCTTCACTTTGATGCCTAATTGGAGTTGGATGTAGGAGACCTGAAATTGTAACCATGGGCTCAATATCCAACTCACTAAGGCTCTATCATTTTTTTCTCAATGAACCCTTCCTCGTCATTAATTCCCACCTACACTTATCTGACGGGGCCTCAACACATGAATTCTGATAGAGGAACAAAACCGAAGGAAACATCAATTTTGACCTGGGACAAAAAACACCAAAAAAGATCACCATTCTATTTAAAAGAAATTATTACAATGGAATTTTATAGTGAGCTCTCTCCTCGGCTGCTCTATCTTAAAATTCTCTCTCCAAATTAACTTTTCTACACAAATATAAAGCTAAAGATTGACTAGAATATCTTATAACATAATAGAAAATATTTGGTCATTTATACCAATTCTAGGAAACTACCTAACAACTTAGCACATGATGAATACATTGGTAAAAGCCTCATTGGACCAAAAATTATCTCACCAAAACAACCTTCATCTAATAAAAAACACCTAACACCTACCCGTTCTAGATTCATCCAGAACCAATACACTTATGCACATTTTAGAAACCCATTAGTTTTTATTTATACATAATTAGAGGAAAACAGTTTCCCCTTTGGAAAATTCAGGACCCATTCAGGAACTAAATCAAAATGTATTATCAATGGATGATGCTTATTCACCACAGTTTCCAAATAAATCAAAAGGCATGGATGATGCTTATTCACCACAATTTCCAAATACATCAAAAGGCATCATATTAGAAAGAAATGAATTTGATTAAACATATATATTTGAGTCTTAACCTTCCATTTGGTACATGATCATTTTTGGGTCACATGATCCGGATCTTGGGGGGGACCCCCAAGATCTAAAAGATTGAAATGGATCTCGGGGGGAGAGACCCCCAAGATCTAAAAACTTGAATTTCCAGAAGAAAAATAGGAGAATGCCCCATAAACAAAACCACAAAAAAAACTTTTTATTAAAATCAATAATAACTGTAAAGGCTACATTGTGGTGGACAATCTGTCCTTTTTACAAAATGTGACTTGTTACTTATAGTATTTTTTAGTTACAATCACCACGAGTCAATTCCATGGGTGAATGAATACCATGGGTGGATGTCACAATACCACGGGCCAATTCCATGGGTGAATGAATACCATGGGTGGATGTCACAATACCATGAGCAATTAGCATGGGTGAATGAATACCATGGGTGGATGTCACTTACAATGCCATGGGTGGATGCCACTTACAATACCATGGGTAAATTCCATGGGTGGATGAATAATAAGGGTGGATGAGTGTCATGGGTTGATGCGATTTTCCATTCAGATCATTCCTCCCTCCTTAAGAAGCAATGGTCCCCATTGCGTAAAGTTCCCTCTTGCGAAGCCTTTGTTGAATATGAAGAGCCACTAAAGATAAGGGTTTTATGTGGTTAACCCATAACCATGATAAACGAAGATCCGAGGATAGAGATACCTGGTAATGCTTGTGACCAACTGTGATTCTAACAGTGTGCAGCCTAGCAAATGGACTTCGATAAGGTGTGGGTTTGTGGATGACCCATAACCATGATGAACGAAGATCTGAGGATAGAGATACCCTGTAATGCTTGTGACCATCTGTGATACTGACAGTGTGCGACATAGCAAATGGACTTCGATGAAGTGTGGGTTTGTGAATGACCTGTAACCATGAAAAATGAATATCCGAGGATAGAGATACCCTGTAATGCTTTTGACCAATTGTGATACTAACAGTGTGCGGCCTAGCAAATGGACTTTGATGACAAGGATTTTGTGCGGTTGACTCATAACCGTGATGTTGGTTGTTGATGAAGTAGCAGGTGCCTACGTAGTCTAACGTGGGAGGGCACGTCTCCAAATAACCCAAGCTAAATGCAGTTATGCTGAAACTGATAAATGTGAAGCAGGTGCCTACTAAAGTGGGGTGGGATGGCACGTCTTCAACAGAACCCGCTCCAAATGCTGCTCCATAATTAAAATGGGCATAACTCAGCCAATATAACTCAGAATATTTATTATAACTTATTTTTGGAAGCAAAATGATCATTTTTCATCTTCCTATGTGCTGGAAATCCTTATCTGGACACCCAAGAATCTCTTATTCACACCGCAATGTTTTCCGCCATCACAAAAGCTTTGAAAAAATAGTTGATTTCAAATGAGCTATATCTCCCACATCTGAACTCCGATTAGACCCTTTTTTTTTTTTTTTAAATTGGGGGGTTTTTCAAGAGGAGCTCAGATCTACAATCCTTTTTCTGAAATTCTGCACATATACTTCAAAAAATGATAGAAGAGTCACCGTCCACCAGTTGTCATCAGAAAAAAATTCTACGATGTAGATGATTTTAAATCAGCGATATCTCCCTCATCCGAACTCTGATTTGGCCGATTTTTTTTTTTGAATTTTGGTATTTTTTCACAAGGAATCCAGATCTAGTATTTGTTTTTGTAAATTTTGTACCAAAATTTTCAAATCTGATCAACAAACTTGCCGCCAAAAAAAAAATCCTGCAAAAAAAAATGAAAAAAGAAAAATTCTTCCTGCTTGGCCCAAGAAAGTGCTCTGTGGAGGTCGCAGCGCGTGCCTGAAGTATGTTGAATATTTCTGCAAAATTTTGAAATTGAAATATGCATGAAACACTCATTCCCACGGAATCGTAACTTGCTCTTATACCACTGATCCAGATCTTGGGAGGGGAGCCCCAAGATCTAAAAGATTGAAATGGATCTCGGGGGGAGAGACCCCCAAGATTTGAAAACTTGAATTGCCAGAAGAAAAAGAGGAGAATGCCCCATAAACAAAACCACAAAAAAACTTTTTATTAAAATCGATAATAACTGTAAGGGCTACATTGTGATGGACAACCTGTCCTTTTTACAAAATGTGACTTGTTACTTATAGTATTTTTCAGTTACAATCACCACGTGTCAATTCCATGGGTGAATGAATATCATGGGTGGATGTCACAATACCACGGGCCAATTCCATGGGTGAATGAATACCATGGGTGGATGTCACAATACCATGGGCAATTAGCATGGGTGGATGTCACTTACAATGCCATGGGTGGATGCCACTTACAATACCATGGGTGGATGAATAATATGGGTGAATGAGTGCCATGGGTTGATGTCATTTTCCATTCGGATCATCACACATTTTGAATTAAGAGGTTTTTAATCCAAAAAAGTACAAAGTAAGAAGATGAAAATCAAATCAATAACTTTGTCCCAATTTATATTTCCTTGGTATTTAATCCAATAAATTTTTTGTTACTCCCAATTTATATTTCCTTGGTATTTAATCCAATAAATTTTTTGTTACTCCCTATACATTTTTTTTTTATATTTCAAACCTTCATTTACCATACTAAGTCTTCCTTCATTTACCATACTAAGTCTTCCGCCAACTATGCATAAAGATTCAACGTGAAATCCTCCACTACAAAAGTACTTTCCCTTCTTACTTTTAATCTAACTTCAATGAACTGAAGGGTGAAAAGATTCCTCATTCTCAAGTGAATCCATACACATATATAATGGTAAATTTCAGTCGATGAAAATCATTATCACTAGCTTATTTAATAATGACCAAAAATCCATACCAGAGTAGCTTTAGTGTCTTGGATTCTTCTTGCAATCATTACATTGTTGAAATATAACCAAACAAAGTATCTAACTTAGAATTTATGATTTTGTAATACACATTGAATGTTCACGTGTCCGGAAATAATATTTCCGGACATTCAAAGTGAGGAAATATGACTTTGAGATTTAGTGGATCGGAAATGAATTTTCCATCTTTATTGGAAAATATTAAAAATAGATAATTTTAATCAAATTTCAAGATATTAATATTACGTAATTTATTTATAAGAAATGTATGGAATAATATTAAATCTAAATCTAATTTTAGATAAAGATATGATTAAAGATATCATTTAGATTTATATTAAAGATATCATATCGTTTCATCTAAAATTTAAAGATTTATAAATTAAAATTAACTATAAATATTAAATTTAAAATTATTTACAATTTATCTAATATAAAGATATAAATTTTATTAGATATTATTTTGGGATCATATTGTGTTAAGTAAGTTAATTCATTTACACATTCCATTAAAAAAAATGGTTGTAAATTAACTTTCTCATGTTTTGATGAGTGTGCTAAGAATGATGCACTAATATAATACACAGTGAAAACCCCAAATTTAAATTTTTATATAAATAATAATTATTATTAAAAATGTATTTATTTTACTATAGTAAATAATTATTATTTCACTTCAATAAACTTAATTCAATCAGTGCAAGAGAACACAAATCACAAAACGTATACCAATATCATTTAAACTAAATTTCTGCACCAATATTAATAACAATAATTCAGAATTTATAGAACTTCACAGAAAAACCATTACCAATTTAATAAATTTTTATCATATATTTTTATAAATTAATAAGATGAAATATTAAATGGTTTTTTAAGAAATATTAGCAAATGTAAAATTTAAATTAATTATTGATTAAATTAATATTTTAATAATAATATAGATATTTAATTTATTTTAAAAATTACAAATTTGGTAATTAATATAAAATTAATTTAACCATACATATGATAAATTATCTATCCTTGGTATACATGTGCTTTTTAAGACATCCGTATGTAACCCGCTTAAAAAGATATGTATATATATATAGATACACATAATATTGAATAACGAAATATTAAATCTCATACTGTGATTCCTTTCTAATTTCACTAAAATGTTTATATATATACACAATTCTATACACTTATTTTCTTTGAAGTGTGGACTAATTCAAGAATATGCAGTCACACATACCGCCAAAATAATTTGGACAAGGTTTTTTTTGTTTTTTGTTTTCAAAGGAGGCGTGTAAAACAAATTAAACGGCTCAATAACGATCAATCCGAAAGGCGATGCTAAAGAATGGGAGGAAGGATAAACAGGTAGAAGAATTCATGCTTATCCAAGATATTAGCTTTTATTAGTGGGGAAGGAATTTAGTTTGAGTGGTATGTATATGTTGTTTCCTTTGTGGGGTGTATTTACATTTGATTTGAGTTTTAGTTTACAGAAATATGTGGTTAAGTTTGTATTTTATGGGTATTAATTAATGAAAAATAATGAATAATTAAGATAGTTATAATAAATATTTAGCTAAAAATTACATAAGAGATAATCTTGTCGAATTATCGAGTGTAGTTCATCTTTAGAGCAAGATGAGGAACTAGATCCAAGCAATGTAATCAATAGATGAAGTGTAGTTCATCTTTAGAGCAAGATGAGGAACTAGATCCAAGCAATGTAATCAATAGATGAAGAGAGCAACTAACTAGCCGTTTGAGAGTAACAACTAGTTTGACTAAAGACATAAATTAATAATTAAGATTTTACCAAAAAGGGGAAGGGAATCTAACTAAAGAATTTAAATTTATAAAAATATTATTAAATTAAATTCTTATTAATATTATGAATAAATTCAAAATTTTTAATAATTATAATA
>APFE030792057.1:0-11439 GCA_000404065.3 Pinus taeda
TAAGAGCCAGTTCATCTTGAGTTTGGGAGCCAAACATCCCTAGATTTAAGGAAGTTATTGGAGACTTCAATTGTATAACTAAGGAGGCCTAGAGCCTCATTAGGATTCAGTTTTTTTTTTTTAATGTAAAAGCACTAAGCATTTTTGAGTTCAAGTCTTGTGGCAAAACATTGTTATGTTATTTTTCTGATATGATAATGAGAATGAGAATTTCCTTGATCCAGCACTAAGTTGAGTTAGAGATTTGAATCTCTTGGGTTAGGTCCCAACCCTAGCAACAAAGGCTCATCTTCTTGTACTTGTATGTTTAGGTTATTTCATAGTATAGTTCTTGAATTAGTTTTAGCATTGTTTCATTGCAAGTAGTTGTGAATTTGATTAGTTTGCTTCCATTTGTGCATTACTTCAGCAGTAGGTTAGAAAGATAAAGGAATACCAAAAAGGCTGATAGCAAGTGGATTTGGCCTCACCCCTCCCTCTAGGGACCATGGTTTGAGGAAAAACTCCCATTCAACCCCAAAGATAGAATTTTGATTTCTTATGGAAGTTAGGGTTTCTGCTACTTAGGCCAGCACCTTTTCAATTTTCAAGAATAGGTTTCAATTGTCATTTATGATATCTTCAGCTTTCTATTAGATCTCATGGTGTTTCACAATACTCTGCAAGTATTTCCATGCATGAACTAGGCAACTAGATAATGAAATTATGTTTTCTTAAGTTGATTGAAAATATTTCTTGTTTGACATGATTCATGGATAAATTCCAGTGACGTATGTATTGCAGGAATTTCAATACCACATGAAGATCTCAGGCCAACAACCCTAGCCTAACTTCATCCATCCATGATCACCAAAAGCCACTAAGTCTGTCAACTAACTTGTCAATCCATAAGAACAATTTTCCAGGTTTGTTGAGCAAATCCAACCATCTTACAAACTCTGTTTTGAGCTCTGAAGAATTCCTAGCCACTCCCTTGCCTTATTTATTCCATCATTCACCTTCCCTAAGCCCTATACCACCTTTCAAATCACTCCTATTGCTCTCGGTCGGATCCTATAGGAGCATTAGGACATCCTATAGGAAGCATTAGGACATCCTGTAAGATGACCTGTAGTGGCCGTTTTAGAGGCCGATTTGTGGAAAAGGCATACAGGAAGATAGGAGAAGACCCCTACCTACCTCCCAATCCATCTGACCTTTCACCACCATCTGTAACCTCCTACCACATCACCAAGAAGATTTAGCATTCACATTTTCACAAAAAAAGGACGAAAAGGAAAAAAAGAGTTATTATGTTCATTCATATGCACAACAATAGAATGTTTGGTTATTTTAGATTGCATGGCTAGGACAGTTAGGATTACACACATGTTAGCTTAGAATCCTTTTGAAGCAATATCTATTAACAATTAGTTAGATGGGTGGTGTGTTTAAAGTGTTGATTTCAGTCTTTCCTTACTGCAGTAGACAATATTTCAATTCTCCCAATTAGTGAAAAAATCCCCTTTCTTCATTGGTAATTAAGCTTCTTTTGAATCAATAGAAGGTTGATTTGAGAAACCATAGTGATCTATCGCCAGCTTAGCAGTGACGAAGATTGGACCCATCGCATCTGCTTGTGTATAAAACAATGTCACCTCCAAGTTTGTATGAACCCCGGGTTGATAAAGTAAAGTTGGTAGCCCCATTAGTTGCAACATCCTTGTTGCAATACTGGTGATCATAACTTTTTGGTGCCGTTTCCGAGGAGGTGTCTGAGTAAGATGTGATTTCTACTTTCTTTCTTCCATTTCTTATCTTTGCAATTCTGCTATTAGATTCATTTCTGCAGAAGTAATTGTAAGTTGGTTTGCTTTGTTTTCCATTCTGCAAGTGGGATTCATTTAGCAGTTAGTTTCCATTCAGTTTGTCATTTCAATTCTACAATTAGGCCCAAAGCTTGAAACACAAAAAAAAACAAAAAAAAATCACTTCTTTCATGCCTCGTAGGAATAGGGATAACTTAGAAAAATTTCTACCAAATACCCCCACTACTTCAAACAGCCAACCTTCCCTCTTATTTGGTGGATGTGAATTGGATGACCCCTTAGGCGAACAACCATATATTTTTGAAGAGCCTACAGGGGAAGATGAAGGAGGAGAACCCATTCTAACTGATGTAATTACTGAAAATAGAAATGACAGAGGGGATAGAGAAATAATTGATGGTGCTTTTCCCATCAGAGAAACTAATGGGGATACCAAGATGAAAAACATAAGCCCCTATTCTCTTCCTCATTTCCATTGCCTGACCTCAGAAGATCCAGATACTTTCTTGTTTGAGTTTGTTGTCATATGCAGAACTTATAATTACACCACTGATGATTTGAAGGTGTAATTATTACCATCCACTCTCAAGGATGCATCTCTGCACTGGTTCATGGGTTAACCTGGGAATAGCATCACAAACTAGGCTCATATGCAGCAAGCCTTATAAACAATTATCGGGACTATTGTGGGTCCAAAGACACTAAGGATGAAATTTTTAGAATGACCTTGGGGCATGATGAATCCCTAGAGGATTATGAAGAAAGATTCCAGCTTAGCTACAAAAGGGCCAAGGGCACACTTGATCTTGAGTCACTGAAGCCAGTCCTTCTCCAATGGGTAAGGGAAGATCTTCTGGATACCCTAAACCTACTAATAGGAGGGGACATCTACTAGCTACCCTATGAAGATATCAAGACTATCTTTAAGAACCATTCTAGGGCATCTAGGAAAAAGGGTAGGGGTATTCAACCAATCGCTAGCTCATCCTCTTCCAACACATCCATAAAAGGTGAAATTGGAAATATGCTGGAAGATTTCAAGAGTGAAATGCTGCAAGCCCTTGCCCTATAGATGGACACTATGCACATCAAGAGAAAGTAAGAGGAAGTAGAGAGAGAGCATTAGCCATCTTCTACCCTAGATGCACAAGGAGGAACCCTAGGAATGAATTTCCATTAAACATGATAGAAATATGCTCAGTCTGTGAAGAAAACCACTCCACAGACAAGTGCCCTTCTCTACGTGGACTAAAAGATGTGTATCAAAGGATTAAAGGGGTCACTGAAAGACTCTACTACATAAATCGAAGGAGACCTCACGGTCCTTGACCGTACCAACAGGGCATGCAAGGGTCATCCTATGCATATTACAACCCTAACCAAAACACATCCATTCCCTCTTGGGTCCCCCTACTCATCCATTCTAGTCTACACCTTCTCCTTGGTCTTTTGCACCTCAGTACCATTCTCAGCCAACGAACCAGTCATTTCAACCATAAACTCCTCCACAACCTTAGAGGAATGCACCACCCCTGGGGTGCAGGCCCCCATACAACAATTCTCCAGCTTTATTTCCTTCACCTCCTACTCAACCACAACTTTTACACCTTGGTCCACCTAAAAAACCTTAGATGCCTACCCAGCCAAATCCGAACCTGAACAACAGAAAAGCACAACAAGTATATAGTGGAGAGACATCCTACCCTGCTTATGGTGTGGAAATTCACGAAATCAACATAAGGTCTAGGAGAGTACTCCCGAACAGCTAGCCTCCATCTCAACCTAGGGAGATTGAGGAGGAGATAAAGGAAAGTATTCCTAGAGTTAATCCACTACCTTTTCCTGAAAGATTAACTCATCCAGTCCAGCCTACCCTAGAAGAGAATGAACTTCTGAGTGAATTGAAAAATCTGTGTCAAAATTCCATTTCTCCAAGCCATTAAGGATGTACCTATTTACAACAAACTAATTAAAGAGAAGTCTTTCAAACATCCAGGGAGGCGAAAAAGAGAAACCCCTACCATTAATATCATTGGGCAGCTATCCGACCTAATGCTGGGACAAATAATTTTCCCAAAGTATTTAGACCTTGGAATCCTTGTAGTAGATGTGCACATCAATGGCACCATTGTCCCAGACCCCTTGATTGATCTTGGGGCTGCATACCAAAAATGATTTTTCTGGATCTGCTACCTTTAGCACTGGTGTGGTAGTAAGTAATTGTTTTAGCTACTCAAAACTTTGCTGACATTCTACTGTCCAGAGGAAGGCATGCCCCTTTTTCTGTAATGAGGTCAGAGGAAAAGATATTTTTGAAAAGCCTTTAATGAATTAATGGTAATAACCTGCCAGGCCCAAAAAGGATCTTATGTTAGCAATGTTTTTTCGAGTGGTCCATCCCATAATAGTTTTGATCTTTTCTGGATCCAGTGTTATTCTCTCAGCTGATATAACATGGCCTAAGTACTGAATTTGTATTTTGTAAAAAATTCACTTACTATACTTTGTGTACAACTGATTATCTCGCAAAATCTACAATATTGTCCTTAAATGCTTCTCAAGCTCCTCCCGATTTTTTGAATAAATCAGTATGTTGTCAATAAAAATCAATACAAACTTATCTAGAAATGGCCGAAAAATGCCATGCATCAGGCTCATGAAAGTGGATGGAGCATTGGTAATTCTGAAAGGTAGTACCATGAACTTGTATTGACCATAATAAGTTCAGAATGTGGTTTTGCAGATGTCTTCATCCTTTATTCTGATCTGATGGTAACCAGACCTTAAGTCCATTTTTGAAAATATGCTAGCCCCCTACACTCGATCAAATAAATTGTCAATACGGGGGAAATTGTACTTATTTTTTACTGTTAGTTTATTTAGCTGTCGATAATCAACGCATAGTCTTAAGGTCCCATCCTTCTTTCACACAAAAAACATAGGAGCTCCCCAAGGAGATACAATAGGGTGGATGTATCCTTTATCCAAAAGTTCCTGAAGCTAAATTTTGAGTTTTGTTAACTCAGGAATGCTCATGCAATAAGGGGCCTTCGAAACAGGAGTTTCTCGAGGTATTAACTCAATGGTAAAATCAATATCACATCTATTTGGCAAACTTGGGATGGATTCAAGGAAAACATCCACGAAATTCTGAATCAAAAGAATATTCTCCAATGAAGTCATCTTGTTTTGGTCATTTGTGTATCCTACTTGGATAGCATAAATTTGGAAACCCTTTCTAATGCATCTTCTAAGTTGGTTAGCCGTAATAGGATGTAATTTAAGATTTTTCATGATTCCTTGATTTTCCTTTCACTGTCCCTACTCTGTGAGATACCTTATTGATTTTTATTCATAGTTAGCTTGGGACCAACGCCCTTCCAACTAGTCCATCGCTATTGATACATCATATGAACCTAAGGGGAGTATATTCAGATCAACATGGATGGCCTGTCCTGAAACTATTATAGGAAATTTTTTCTAATTTTGCTAGCACCCTTCTCTTCGTTCTGACATTTCTCTACCACTTTAGGACTAGTGTAGCTTAGGCATGCATGGATCAAATAAAATAGAAACAGGTTGATCAACAATCATACCTTCGCACCCGATCATGGTGGGCTGGTATTCCACTTGGTGATCGTCCAAAGCAATGTTAATTTTGACCATGCTCCATGCTACATCTCTAACTGTGGAGGCCTCTTGCATATTTGAGATTTGTTATGTTCTGGCCCTATGCAGACAATTCTTGTAGTAATGAGATTCCTCACATCCCCAACATTGCAGAGGTTGTTTTGGCGGTTGATCAGTAACAGGTTTACTAACTCCATCTATCTATCTATTCTCGATGTAAGTTGGGATTTTGGGTGGATTCCTTGCAAATATTTTGAAAGTTCTTTGCTGATTATTTCTACTATTTTCGAATTTCGGTTGACTTTTTAGGGGTTAGTTCCTCTTTTTCTTGCCAATGTTTCCTTTGCGACCCTTGTTCTTCTGTTTCATCTACTAATAACATATATGGGCCTTTTGCACTGCATCATCAATTATTATATGATAATTAAATTCTAACTTTTCCTTCATGAAGTTGGGTAAACTGCTAATAAACCATTGAATTTTCGCTTTTTCCTCCTTCATGTACAGGACATATCATAATAGGGAGGTAAACTGCTTCACATACTTCTCCATGGTCAAGGCTCCCAATCTTAACTCATGGGATTCCTTTTCTTTTTCATCCTAATAACGTTTAGTTAAATATTTTTCCTTAAAATGTTTATGGAATTCTCGCCACGTCACTTGTTCTTCGTCGATTTGTCTTATAGTTTTAATCTCTTCCCACTAGAGAGTAGCTTTTCCCCTTAATTGGTAGACTGCTAGCAGTCCCTTAAGTTTGTCAATATATTCATAAATCTGAAAATATTTACCCATGTCGATCAGCCATGCTTCAGATTCTTCTTTAGATTCTCCTTCAAATAGTGACAGTTTTATTTTTTTAAACTGACCTTGTAATTCCACTTTCTGTCTTTTGGACTTTCTTTGGTCGGAAACATTATCTGAACGCCCTTTTTCATCCTCCTTATGTCCCTTTGCTGACTCGACATTATCGTCGCCATGATGGGTTGTTGGGGTCTTCTCCCTATTCTCCATACTGGGATCTAGTCCTCGTCTATTCTGTCAGTCAGACAAGCTTTTAAGGATCTTTTCATGTTCTTATCTCAGTCATTCGTTGTCTATCCTTAAATTCATCATTTCTAACATAGTTGTTGCACTGTTTCAAGCAGGGCAGCATTGGCTTGCCAGGATTCTTCTCCCAGTTCTATCCATATATCTAGGTTGGCCTCTACATAAGGCACTTTCGGATGGTGTGGTATTCATGGGCCTTCCTTGCATTTCTGTTCTTTGGTGTTGTCCTCTATGTTTGTGTACACATTTACACTTACTTTGTTAGTATTACTAATTATACACAAGCATATTTCATTTTATACATGCACACACACACACACACACACATATATTTCTTTTCATGTTCATATCTGTAGGTGTATATATTGAGCCCATAAGTCTTAGTGTGCGAACCTGTCGCTCTGATACCATTTGTAACACTATAAACCAAAGAATTTTAATGAAGAATACAACCTTTTTTCTTTAAATTGAAATCTCTCTAACAACTACATGATCTAACCCTATGCCAAAGCTCCAAGCGCATATCAAAGGTTCATTATGGTTTATTACACATTTTGTTTACACATTATGTTAATGTTGACATTTGACAATGTTGTGGCTACACTTCAACTCCTAGTTGTACCTCCACATAACTTGCATTAACACCTCCCAAGTTGGGTTACCTTAGATGATGCCCCTCCATTAAGGTGGGAGATCCCCAAGGCTTTTTCCTATCACTGCAGTCCTTCTCTACGCTGGCCACACAATCCTACACTAATGTCATTGAGTCTAGCTGTTCGAAATGATCTCGAACCCTTGCATCGGGCAGCCACTCCACCGTTGGATCAGAGCAAATCTACGGTCTCAACGATTTGGTATTATAGATGGTAAATTAATGCCTTTCTTGATGAAGTGAGGTTCATTTGGTTGTGTCGAGGTGGGTGAGAAATGGCTCTACAATTTCAGGTGCCTGGATGGTGGAATGGCAGTAATTCCCTCCGTAGACACACAGGTAACATGTAAATGAGCCTTCGCTTTCAATCTTGTTCTGCCTGTTATCTATTCTTTCATTTGACACTTACATTTGTTCCCTTAAACCTTTTATTCGACTCCTGCACAGGTGGATTAGTTGATAGCTGGTTCTTGGTGCTGGAGGAATGCATCATGGGTTTGCTCTACAAACCTGAGGTAATGTAGGTAGGCCCACGTGGTTTCATGTAGAAATTTCACCTGTAGATCAAATTGATATATGCAATGTACTAAAGCATAATACTTGATCTAGTTCTACAAAACATTAAGCAGAAGCATAATTGATTTCATGAGAAACATCAAGAATAAACACATATAAATGATCAAGAGAAATAATCAACCATAACAGAAGATGTATCACCGGGGAAAGCACCAACATAAAACCCCTATCTGTATTATCAATCAAGTGGAAATCCTCTTCAGGTTACAAAAAGAATCAGCTCAAGAGCTATCCTGCTCTTTCTACATTCAAAAGATGAAGCTCATAGACTCCCTAGGCCTCAATATATAGGCCACAAGTCCTCCAAGCTCCTATATCACGTAATTCTCTTGGAAATAAATCCTTCTCCATGCAAGGACTACTTACCTAAAATATCCTAGCAACTGATAGTACATTGTCCCACTATCTGAACTCAACTGGGTGTTTGTCTGAACTGACATGCATCAGTTATCCATGAGAAAATACTCAGTTAACTGAAATAATAGTTGTCACATGCATGCAAGCATTAACAAACTATTTTTCACTAATTTAACAACTTGTTAAATTAGTCTAACTAGACTTGACTAGTTTAAACTAAGTCAACTAATCCTTTTAATATAGAACTGAACCTTATCTCCTTTAATCAAGGGATAAATTCCTAAATCAAGAGAGAAAATAATTACATGATCTCACAAAGACTTCTAGTTTAATTTTCCATAACTAATTAACTCATGGAGATTAATTAATTTATATTTTAAACTACTGTTAAGACAAAACTCGTTTTTACTTCCTATAGTTAGACCGGGGACTTCTAAAAATAGGAAGGGACCCAGAAATGCTATTTTTAGAAACTTCTATTTTTAGTAGTTTCACCTCTCACTCAAGGTGTCCAAAATGATCACTTGGCCAAACTACTATTTTTAGAAGTGTTATTTTTAGAACATCTATTTTTAGCATATTCTAAATTTAGCATTTCTTGTTGCACATTTTTCAACATTTCATACACGGTTCCTTTTGGTTTCATGAGAGCTTGATATAGTAACCTGTCAATTTCAGGTGCCGCCTGTCGCTTGTTGTTCAACAACTTCATCTCTAAGTAAGCTCACTCTTCAGAATTCGTATTTCTTTCTTAATACCCTTTTGATTACATTCAGGCTTACTCCAACATGGTTCATGCATATATAATCAGAGGACATTCCTTGGAGCGAAGATGTGTCTTGACCAAGGGTTCTTCCTTCACGTACAAGTTGGTTCCTCTCCGGTTGTTGCGTGAGTTCCTGAAGGCAATCTTAGTTTCAGATGGATGATTGATATATTGCTAGATGGTTCATCAACTGAAGTATTATGGCTTTCTAGAAGATACATAGATCTTAGGGTTATTGTAGACTAAAATGATGGGGAACAGATGCGCCCAATCCTAAGCCCGATAATTATACTATTGTTTTGATTTTATGGAATTTGTGCATATAGCTTAACAAAGGGTTTGAATACTTCACTATAATTTTATAGTTTTCAAATATGATTACTTTGTTCTTCTCTTTTCTGGATGGCTCATCGTCAGGGTTTTACCAATATGGGTCTAACGACCAAGCATTCATATAAAGCATATTTGTTCAGTTGGGGTAATTCTTAAAAGAATTGGCTCTTATTTCTTTTTCCACGGTTATAATTCTGGGTTATCGATATTTATTGGAATGGGTTATTTCTTTTAACTTATGTATTGAATAGTTCCTATCAGAAATCAATAAGTACTTTGAAATGGATACTGTTAAATATTTTCCGATGAATTTGAACCCCACATATTTCCATTTTCGTATGTTTCTTTTGATTAATGATGGTTGAAGGAATGCGTGTTATTGTTCATAGATTGACTAAATTACAGTTACAGGTCGAAACAATTCTATATGCTATTAAAATATTCAGTGTAATAAATGGTAGTTAGGACATAATATGAGTTACTATTCTTCTACAAAAAAATTTCTTGTTCTTTTGCTTAAGGTTTGAAACAACTGTTGTCTTTCATTTCAATAAATGGAAATAGATTTCATTACCTTATTTTCTTGATGCAATGGTATGTATAACTAATTGACTGTCTTGAGATTGTAAACGATGATAGTCTAAAATTTATTATTGACAAATTCATACTATTCATACGTTAGCATGTCGACCTATTCAATTCATAAAATAAAGCAGTGAACCCTTTCCCTACTGATATTTAATAAACACGGAATTGCCACTTATCTTTTTCCCTCCTTTACTTGTAAGCATACATGTATTTTCTTTACCTGGAAAGTTTCATCACCCAACCATGGATCTGGAAATTACGTAGAGAATCCCCCTCCAAGATCTTCCATCTCCTGACAATGGGTAAAACAACTTGGTACCTTGGGCATTCGGACTATGTCCAACATCAAGTCTCATACCTTTCGGCTGTTATCCAAGGTCTTGTTCCCACTGGCTAATTTTTCCAGCTCCAAGAACAAACCATTTACAACAGCATCCTCTCTCTAATAGTTTTTTTTTTCTCCCCAACCCCCGAGGGTTCTTTCATTCCTCTTTTTCAAGGGAAAGATGGGAAAACTACTTGTAACTGTTTTAGGAGTTATTTTAACCGATTCTTCAATTCTTTTAAAATTGATAAAATTCTTTAAATTAATAACTAACAACATATGTTCTAGCTTTGTAGCCTAATAGTTTTAACACTTCAGGTTAATATGAAAGTAAAATTGACATCAATAAGTAAAACTTTGTAAAAAATAAATGTTGGTGCATCATTGGGTGTTATGGCGCCATCCCTTTGAGAGGAACACCATCCCTGGTGTTCTTTTCAATAACTTGGGCGATGGATCGTTTCCACAATATGGTTTCTCTTCGATCGATGATACGAAGAGGCTTTGCTAGAAACTCTCCCTTGGGTTTGACTTGCACAAATGTAATCTGTTGTTAGAAGTTTTTCTAAAACAACAATTCATAAATCATTGACTTTATTCTTTTAATACCTGTATATTTTCCCAGTTAATAATATGCCGAGGGTTGTACACATATTTCTTTAACAAAGAAACATGGAAAACATTATGGACTCAAATATGGCTTGGGAGTGCCAGCTTGTATGCCACGGGCCCAATCTTCTAATGTTTGAAAGGGTCCACAGTACCGAGGTGCCAATTTAGCACAACCCTTCCACTGTAAAGTACTTTTCTGGGGTTTAACTTTCAAATACACATGATCCCCCAACTAGAATTCTTTATGACTTATTTTCTTATTTGCATACACCTTTTGCCTATCCTAAGCGGCTTTCAAGTTCTGGTGAAATTTTTTAACGGTGGCCTCCGTTTCAGCTAAAATATTGGGACCCAATGCTAACTTATTAATTGGAATATTCCAATCAATGGGTACTCCACACTTTCTACCATACAACACCTCAAAAGGGCTCATCCCCAATGATTCGTGGTGTCCATTATTGTAGGCAAACTCTACCAAGTGGAGGTAGTCCTCCCACTTGTGTGGTTGTTGCATTACGAACATCCTCAACATGTCTTCTAGGACTTGATTCACTTTCTCTGTCTAGCCATCTATCTATGGATGGTAGGTAATATTGAATTGAATCTGAGCACATAACCCAGCAAAGAGGGTTTTCCAAAATGTGGATGTGAATTTGACATCCTTGTCAGAAATTACTACTCTGGGTATTCTGTGCAGTCGAAATATTCCCCTCATAAATATGTCTATGATCTCCACTGTCTTGTA
>APFE030792082.1:0-22847 GCA_000404065.3 Pinus taeda
GAGAGAGAGAGAGAGAGAGAGAGAGAGAGAGAGATACCGTGTGTGTGTGTTGTATTCTTTAGAAAATGTTAATTACTTATATTGATGTTGAAGCTCAAATGAAAAGGATTCAAAAATATTGGGAGCCTACTCATTGTTGGGTTCAATCCATGTTTGAAACATATGCATGAGCATAGAAATTTAAGGATCCATACTTAGGTTACAATGTAAAGGTATTGGGGTATATTACTAATTCCTAAATGCCAACTACAAAATGTTTGGCTATAATTTTGTGAAAATATTAAGATTTGAAATGTTTAGTTTATTCACACACACACACACACACAGAAATGAATATAATTTGGGTGAATTGTATTTACAAAAATGGGAATTGGTGAATTCTTTTTGTGGAAAACTAAAAGGAAAATTAGTGGTAGGGTATAATTTACACACTAAATTTTCTCTATCCATGAGAAGTGGGGTTTCCTTTAATATCATTAGGTATATCACGAAAATGGGTATATTGATAAAATTTCCTATGCTAACCTAGTTATCATAATTTATTTTTCCATATTTTAATTAATACTATGAAGGATTAGGCAAAATAGAAACCAATCCTATCCTAGAACCAACCAACTGATTGTTCTGGAACTAAGTTACATACCCTTTTCATGCTTAACAAAAGTGAATGACAGCATGGATGAGTGAGTATTCTCCTATCACGATGGACTACCTCAATGAATTGATTTGATGTGTAGATTGTCATCATAAATATATTGAAGATCTTGGGCTATGGAAAAAATTCTCGTTGGTCTAAAAAAAAAGAGTCAAAGGGAGCTTCTAAACTCCAATGCGTCAGTTATAAAGCCACTTATAAATATTTACTCAACATAACTCCCTCTCTCGACACAAGACATTAGCATAACTGTTATTGTGGTTACACCATCTAGAATATTTACATAGCCATTGCCAACATGTTCATGAACGCCCCAAACATTCCATAAATGAAAATAAGCACAACTTTATGTTCCGAATCGATTGTTATTTCCATACTTTTATTTTGATCTAAAATGGGCATTTATTTCAAAAGAGGAAAAGTCCTTATCATTTTCAATGAGCATATTATTTGCGACTTAAACTGAAGATTAAATTAGAAAGGCCTATAAGATGGAAAAATTATTGAACACACATTTAAATTATATGATAGAGAATGGTGGATGATTTAAAGTCAAATTTTAGAATTAGATGATTATTAATAATGATCCTATAAAATTTTGCATGAGTATAAAAGGTTGGAGTCCTGGATTATTAAGCAATCTAGAGATCAAATAGTCATATGCTCACTCTTAGAATAGAAATTCCATACTTGTGTTAGATATATTTTAGGTCATTTTCAATTTATATTCTGTTGCATTACATATAAAATATTCTTTAGGCCACACTCACATAAGTGCACCTTCAATCTGTGTCTACCACTATCCATGTTTCTCTATCTTCATCTTTGCTTTTTTCTAAGATTCCTTGTTGAACTTGTTATTTTGTAGTATGTCCTATTCATTGATTTTTTTTTTTGTTAATGTAAGAAAATGATTGAAAGGGATTTTTTATATTAAAATGATACCCTTTTTGTTTTTAATTTTTTTTTTTCTCAAGGAAAGTAAAACTTGTCGATAAAAATGACAATTGTGCAAACTATTTGTGTAGATTTATTAGGATATTTAATTTCATTGAGGACAAAGAGAAAGGAAGCCATAATTTTTGGGGATGAAATAGTTATGGTAAAAAGGAATCCCTTGAACGAAAAATTGCAATTTCATGTCATAAGATTCCACCCATGCAAGAAAACAACAATCAATATTCAAACCAACTTGTAAAAATATAGAATCTCTCTTCGATGTAAAATCTCATAGGCTAGGGATGAAACTCCAACGCATTCCATTAACACATTGTCAATACATACTTCACTATATGTCTCTTTGATACTTAATCTAATGTCACTTCTATGCTTAAATGCTGGGACTACCACACAACTTCCCTCATTCCATGTTGAATTGGCCGCCTCATATATATTCATAACATATTTATCATGTAGGAACCTCAAGGACATATGAACTGAAAACCTGAATCAACTCCTACAAAAATACTTTCTATGCTTCCTTAGAATGAAGTGATCTATTAGAACTCTTAATGGAAGTGCACATTATTGGCTTTGAAACCCAAACCTCTCTATTGAAGACATAGTTATGACGATGAGAACTAGACACATAGCCTCAATCTCAAGGAATTCTCTATCTCCAATCCATAGCTAGGTTGATCACCTTTATATTCTTAAACTTATTACCTCGTTTAGACAGAGAAAAGTTAAGTATCGTACCCGACCTATTCCATATCCCTTGTGATTCTCTAACACTATGGGACATGTCCCGATTATCACACTCAATGATTGGTTTCACGTGTGTGAATTTTTATATTTTACATCCCATATTGTACAATTATCCTTCGAATTATATTTATTTCCTATTCAAAGAAGAAAATATGATAGAGCTTGAGCCTCCGCGTGTTTTCCTCGGCAAGTGGGACACTTCGAAATAAAATTCCAGTTCACATGTGAGCATTGATCAACAGTAGGAAATGTGCTTCATCATATTCAATCACAATGACTTGGATTCAACATATGCCAGTCATTCAATATTTTGAGAGACTTGCAACTAATTATGGGAGGTGTAGGAGTACTTGTCTGACATATGTGTTTACCAGTAGTTCCATTTTCTTAAGAGATAGTACCAAGGAAAGGACATATGGCCACTAAATTTGACTTCAGTTGGCCAAGGTCCTTCATATTCTTTCCCTTGCCCTCTTGATACAGTTCTTTTCGAATATTTTCCAACCTCATGTACAAATTTTCTGCTTGCAAATTGACTCAAATATACACCAATTTTAGTCACTTTTGTCTAATAATATACATATTTTGTGGGATTGGGGATGGTGCGTTCTAGTCCTTGCCTCTCACTTAAACATTTCTTTATATGTCTAGTTGGGATCCAACACACCTCCTTCCTAACTTCCATGCACCTCCATTCTCCAGGCATTATGCATTTTTTAGTTAGGTTGTAGGCTCATTGGACTTCCATTGCAATATTCACGAACCTCCTCCTCCTGTCTTTTCTCTCTTTATTTTCCCTTGTAAGCATTATCCACAATTTTTTGTGGAGGTCTGAATTGTTGTCTATAACGTATAATCTTCTAGATACATCCCATGCTCTATAGGTTTATGTTTCCTATCCAATTAGCTATGTTTCTAGATGCCCGGAACATATATGATGGGAATTGAACACATGCGTTCTCCTTGGATAGTAGGATTTGGTGGTACACAATTTCAATCAACATTAGTGCATTGATGAACAATAGAAAATGTTGTTCCTCAAAATGAATTTCAATCACTAGAATTTAAGATATGTTATTCATTTGGTATTTTTGAAAAGTGTGTAACTAAACGTCTTCCTAGTAGGAATTGGAATACTCGTTTGACGTACTTCTTCTACTTTAATTTATTTCTGGTAAGAGATACCACTAAGGAAAAGGTATTTGGTAGCTAGCCATGGATATCATGGATCATATATTCATATGCCCTCCCCCCCTTGATCGTAGAGCTCTTTTCTAATGTTTCCAACCTCTTATACCACATTTTCCCCTGCAAATTTCCTGAATTATACGCCCTTATCCATAGTTTGGGAGGTATGGGTTGGTGTAGTTGGAGTTCATGGTGCTCATTTAAGGGTTTCTCTATCAGTCTCATTAGGCTCCAGCACACACCCTTCTTGGATTCTGCACACATTCCTTCTTTTCGGTTGACGTTTATTTTCAGGTTAGGTTGTGGGCTCGTTGGAATCTCATTGAATTCTTCATGACCCTCTTATTTTTCTCTACATTTCGATTTTTAAGCATGACCCATGCCACCTTCATAGGATTAATCACCATCCCTTGACAATACCTTCGTAGATCCTCAATTCAATGTTTATGAGCTCACCATTACATGTTTCAATTTCTATTCCCTACGTTACCAGCTAAAAAAATAGTTTCTCCACGCCACCTTGAGGAGTGGCTACTTGATATTCCAACTTATTAATATGGAGGAAATACGCTTTGTGAGTTCGATTTGGCTAATTGAATCTCAGCAAATTCCATTTGGAATTCATAAAGGTGTTCCAATGATTAAGAGCTAGGTTAGAAAATAACTTTAATTATAAGTTAAGTTTTTTCAATAAAAGGGAAATCAAGGCAATTGAATATACGCATGCGTACGAAAACAAAAACACCATCACAATCATCACATGATTAGTAGTTGCACCATGAAATTCTAAACCTAATAAAAATTGATAATTCATTTTGGAACTGTAAGCACCATAATCATGGAGTGAAATGTCAGTATCTATATTCACTCTCAAAATACTCAGGATTATTTGACTCGGAATTTTAAGCTCATATTACAAGTTTTGGCCCCCTTGTTTATGCTTTGATTTTCATCCATTGGGATTTATGGTATTGAAATGACACAAAAAATATATTTGTATGCACCTTAGTGGTTACAACTCTCATATTTTAGCTATATCTTAAAATTTGTGTTCGTTAGTTTGAGTGGATTTATTTATGATAGAGAAAAGTGGTGTTTCCATACGATCACCAACATTCCCCTCATTTAGATACAAGCATGATAGAAGCAATATTAATTTTCCACCTAGAAAGGAAAACATCAATAAATTTATTGAACCACATAACTCACATGAAATCATGTGTAAGTTAACCATGAAAGTATGAGAAGGGAAACATGTACCATTTAAGTGTGTGTCCTTTATGATAAATTGGATGGATACCTTGGGCATCGGTTCTACAGATAGAAGAGTTGTATGCGTCAATACATATGTGCAAGTTAAAAACATCACCTCTTTTGGATGTTTGACATCCTTAACACTCTCAATGCAAGGGATTCCTTGATATTGGGTACTGAGGACATAAATAAAATGAGAGAGCATATCCAAATGGTTACAAGGGATCAACGGATATATTAATAAATCCTTCTCCGATATCTGTAATCAACCGAGGTTATGTAATCATGACAAAATAATGATTGTAAATGAGGTTATTATTCACTTCATACAAGGCATCACTGATAAGTAAAAGTCAAACATAAGATCTCATATATACTCCCTCTAGCTACGAATGGGATTCTAATACCATTCCTCAATGGCGCTATTCACTAAATAACCCTTGAAAAGTCACTTCAATACCGTGTCTAAGCTCAATTGATTAGGATGCGAATAGAACTTCCCTCAATCCAAGTTTAAGATCAGGACTCTTACCTATGTACTTTGTTTCCAATGTTGAAATAATAAATACGCCATGAATACATAACACAACTAAGGCAAAAAAATGGCCCATAGTGAATAATTTTTGTGAGGGGAAGCCTTGATTATTCTACTATGGAAGCGTAAATTGATCTCACTCCATGCTCTTAAACTAAGCCACATGTTCTTTTTGTTATCATCTCACTAAATTATCCATGGTAGAAATGCCAGCTAGTAGTCTCCAGCAACCCCCCTGGGCCCCCTCCATGTATATGGTGCATTATTTAGGTTAAGGCCACTTAGCCATACAATTTTTTCGTTTTTGTTAACCATGATGAATCGGTAACTCATTGAAGAAGTGGGCGAGGCCCAACATGAAGCCTAGTGGCTACAACTATAACACCAAGATTATATCCAATGACCTGCAAGCTACATATACAAAGTATTTATGCATTAACAAGAACTGAGACTCCACGAGGGTGGGGAGCCTACTCCTTGAGCCTTATCACAACATACCAGAGATGTCCCCTCGTGGGATTTGAAGCCAGGTGGAGGTGACAACATCCCATTGTATAACCACTCGATAAATACATTTTTATTATCATGTAACATATTTCAGATTTCAGGCATCGACCTTAAGTTTTGTGCTTGGTGAGTAGGATGCTCCACTCGCGGATGGTGAGGTGCTAATGCCATACTAAATATTGGAAATCCTTCTCATGAAAAATGTCCTAATAAGCCTCGTATATTTTACATTTAAAATCACCATGGTTGAGGTGGAATACTATTAAAGTAACTCAACAAAAGTATTAGACTTCCCTAGTGTTACATTCATCATTACAATAGGAGATGGTGGTGGAAACTAGAGTCACCCTAACAATAGCTGGAAATTAACGAATACGCTACCAATGTTCCTCGATGGTGCAAAGTTATATCATTAAAATGTATGACCTTCTAGGATTTTGTGTGGATTCGATTAGGAAAATTGTGACAAGAAAGTATCTAGAACATGATGCTAGTTTCTACCAATATCAACTATCTTTTACCAGAGAATACCCATAACCATTTGGCCTTCATTGTTGTTACTAAGCGTACAAAACACCCTGTTTACTTCTCAAATGATCACGAAAAACAAGTAATTTTCTCAACCAAAAGAACTTAGAGTTACCATTGAAAGACTCAAAGCATTTTCTTATAATTTCTACTGTAGCAAGTGAAACTTCTTCAATAAGGGATCCACGAGCACCTGAAGGTTCAATTCCGATTGCATCAAAACTTGGAAAAGAGAAGAAAGAAATGACAGCTTGTTACGTGAAGATGAAAATTACTTAAAAAAATAAAAATAAAAGGAATGAACTTAAGAAAGAAGAAATGCATTTCCTCCACTGTAAAGAGAAAGGTCCTTTCGAACATATAAGACTTTTAATTTAGCCTTGGTTTTCATGATCACTGCAAGCAAATGTAGGAATTCATTTCAACATGTAGACAAGTGGAGAGACCATTTCATGAACGGATTTAAGATTTTGAATGGTGATATTTTAAAGGTGTATTAGGATTCAACATTTTTTGAATAATGGGATGAAGCGCTCCTATTTCCCTTCCCTTGTTTTCCAAATTTGAGTGCATGGGGAAATTAACTATGGGAAGCCTCAACGATAGTCCCCATAGCATCCAATATTTACTATACTCTAGCACTAGTGTATAAAGAAGTGATTGAAAATTGAGTCAACATAGTTCCACTTGATTGTGCCCTTAGGGTTTTAGTGTGTATGAGAAAAATAGTCAAACATTGCACATTTCAACTCACTCCCTTCATTAATCCTCCTTTTGGGACCTTCATCATCCTCTTGGGAGCATTTGAACACTCGAACCCATCTTGGCATGCCCCCCTCCTTCAAAGAAACTTAGAAGCCACCCATCTTCCTTCAAGTTTCATACAATCTTCGTTTCTCGCCATCTAGATTCCTCGATGTACTATGTCCACTCACTCTACATAGTTTTCACAAATTCAAAAGGATGGAGGGAACCGAGTTTATGGCACTCGAAAAAAGTTTCATCTCTTGAATTTATGTAGCCATTTAATGTAGGTTAGGTGGGGAGTAAAAATAGGGGTTGGATCAATCTGGATATTCCTCTATTTATAGATGGACCAACTTGGAGGTGTAATAGAAAAGAAATCAATGATTATAAACAGTATATAGATGAAAGAAAGGTTTGTAGGAAAAACATAGAAGCTCAAAACTATATAGATAAAAGAAAGCTTTGTAGGAGAAAAATAGAAACTCATGAGCTATTGCAAATTTTATTCTTCTATAATAACAAAGAAAATGACGCAATTGGTGGTGTACAGATAATATATGGAATACGGAGCCAATAATACATCCATGAAAATGAAAGTAGAGTATACTCAAAAAACAAAAAACAATATTCATGAAATAAAATAAGTTGTCAAGGTTGTAATTCCAAGGTATTTAGAGACATGGTCTCACTTGTATAAAGCATAAAATAACATATGAAATAGAAGGTAATAATACATCCCAGAAAATGAAAATAGAGGAGAGTAAAAATATAGTCGCGAAATGAAAATAATGGAGTTGTCCTGAGGGGAAATCTTGACATTCTGCGATAGTAACGAAATGAAAATAATGGAGTAAAAATGAGGGGAAATCTTGATTTTTGTTATTTAAATTGGTTTTTTTGACTATATCTATATATATATATAGGGATTGAACACAACTTGTACGACACTTCTCTTGTGCAAGGGTTACCCGTCAAAGTTTTGATTTCAATAAATTCCACCCCATTTTAGAGAAATTAGACCAGAAAAGCTCCAAAAAGTTTCACTAAAAACAACTCTCAAAATAATTACTTTTAAAAGCAGTCAAATTTGTAATTCCAATGTAGCGACACACATGACTTCATGTGTATGGAGCATAAAATAGTTGTAATTCCAACGTGAACTTATTTGTATCGAGGGTAGGTATATCGAGGTGGCCTTATTTGTATAATTTCTCGTCAAATTCTTCATTCCCACGTCACCCTATTTGTATCGATCGAGGTGGCCTTATCTACATCCACAGTATGTATACCTTTCTTTTTCTAAACAAACAAAATACAAAACTTCTTCTTTTCATTATATTTATATTTATATTTAATTAAGAGGAAAACACTTCTTTTGATTATAATTATAATTATATTTAATAAAATAAAAAGGCTAAAATTTCAAAAAAGAAAAATACACCCTTTTTTTCATATATATATATATATATATATTTGAAAAATACACTCCTTTTCCTTCTATTTATATATATATATATTTTTTTTTTGAAAAATTCACTTCTTTTCATTGTATTTATATTTAATAAAAGGAGAAGTACAATTTCAAAGGATGTATACCTGTGAGGTGTGTTCTGTTGACACGCATTGTTTTGGAAAATGTGATTCCCGATTCTAACGGAGCAATGCGTCCACGGAGGAGTCGATAGGATAGGTCGGATTCACCTCAATGATCCTGCCCGGTAATGGAGCCAAGGATTTTAGTGTAAATCGAACCCACAGAGAAGGTATAAATACGGTAGAGCTTATGATCAGTTAGCGGAGCAGAACCCCACAGTTGCGCCGGTTGGTTTGGGATCAACAGTTTTGCACCTAATTCTCCCAATACTACTGTTACTATTGCCTTAGACAAAATGAAGTGGAACCTTTACGTGGGTTACTTGGGAGCGCTGGGAGCTTGCTTAACGATAACGATATGCTCTCACACCGCTTTGGGCGTGCGTGTGGGAAAACGCCATCCAGCGGCGGTTGAGGGGGAAGGGGCAGGTTGGCAGCCCGCTGCTGCAAGGTGGAATGGCCCTGCAGATGGCGCCGGAAGCGAAGGTAATGGCCTGAAATCTTTTTCACTGAACTGAACTGCATAAATCTTTTTAACAACATAGACAATTTATTTATTATAACGGCCAGCACCCAAAATTAGATTGTGTTGTGGATTTGGCACAGGCGGTGCATGCGGATATGGTAGCCTTGTGAAACAGTTTCCTTTTGATTCAAAAGTGGCTTCAGCAAGTCCAGATCTTTACAAAGGAGGAAAAGGCTGTGGATCATGCTATCAGGTATGCGTAGTTGTTGGTGATAGAGATAGATTTTTTTTATAGAATCTTCCATTAACTCATAAAGTTCTGTTCTATTCTATTCTGTCTGCGTAACCAGGTAAAATGCACCGGCAATCCTCTGTGTTCCGAAACGGGAGTGACCGTTGTGGTCGCTGACGAATCATCTGGGCAATCACAGTTTGTTCTCAGCGGTACTGCCTTCCAAGATATGGCGTCTGATCCTCGTAGAGGTACAGATCTGCTCAATGCTGGAGTCGTGTCTGCGTTGTTTCGAAGGTATTTATCTTCGCTCTTGTCAGATGAGTCGATGATTTTAAAAAATGGTTTGCAGTCAGCTAGTCTTATCTTTTCTTCTGCAATGCAATGCAATGCTTCCTCTTATATATAGATCACCTGCATTTTGTGCTATACAACAGGGTGCCCTGTGAATATCAGAGAACCAATATTGCCTTCCACGTCAATTCGGGCTCCAGTGCTTACTGGCTGGGGCTCCTTGTTGAATACGTAAATGGAGATGGCGACCTAGGAGCGGTCGATTTAAAACAGGTGGGTGCTTTACACACTTAAATTAAATTTTCCCCATCGTATACGCTATATTGATTATTGCAATTATACTTACAAGTTTATCTAACGGCTTCCTTCGTGTTTCGCTTCTACTCTCTTCAGGCAAACTCCAATACATGGCAACCAATGCAACAAACATGGGGTGCAAATTGGGCTTTGAACAGTGGTCCACTAAGTGCTCCCTTCTCCATTCGCCTTACAACCCTCTCCACAGGCAAAACGCTCATTATAGATAACGCTATTCCAGAGAATTGGCAGCCAAATGCTACGTACAATACCAATGCCAACTTTCATTGAAAGCAAGGCATGAAATATATTTAGATGCACAAATTCCAACGATTCATAGGATATCTACAATAATAATGCGACCCTTTCCTGCTCTGAGTGCTGCACTGTTTCAAACATTCTCACTCACTCATTCATTCATTCATGATGGGCGGATAAAAATCCAAAGCACAGCGCACATAGTATCTACTACTTGTCATGATTGCTGCACTGCAGTTATGTGAACTGAGCTGAGCTGAGCTGCCGATTAGCCCGGTGGCATGTGTATTCCTCCTTGGAATAAAGTTTAATCACTGAGCAGGAATAAAATGAAAGGTTCATGATATGATATGTGATTCCAAATTATAATAAATAATCTCGTTTTGGGGCAATTTCGAATTCATTCATTGCGAGTTTCTCAAACCATTGTGTGCATTTTATTTTATTGTGCATCTAACAATTGTGTAAACATGTTTTGGGCCCTCCAAACATTTATTGTCGATAAGATCGAGCACCCTTTAGATTAAATCATTTTGTGCCATTTGAATGACTCAACGAATGTTGGAATATCACATTTCAAACCTCTCAACAAGTAAAATTTCACCACATGGATATATTACTTAATCCCCAACTCATATTTATTGCTCCCAATTCAAGCTCCAGTAGGAACAGTTCACGTGCATGTCCAATTTTGGATATCATTTGCTCGTGCTTTAAACTGTTTAGCTTAGAGATCCATGCATTTTTTATTGAGGATGTTCTGAAACAGGTTTAAACACCAACCAAACAAAAATGCCTTCCTCACTTATATATTTGTTAATATGAATTAACTGTGTGCCCTCCCAATCGCCCAGACTTGAATTATGTTAATATATAAACTTGGACCAATCTTACTTCTTCACGATGGAGATTCCAGGCCCTCTAAACGTACGTTAATGTGCCTCCCGCTGCTGTCTCATTTACTCACTGGCTTGCGCAATTTCAGATCTCACGCGTGGCCATTACAACTCTGTACGAGTTTACACAATTTCTGTTACGTCTTACCGTGAGCGGCAACTAACTAAGAAATTTCTGCCACTCTATACCTCTGGCACTCTCAGATAAAATTCTTCCACCATTATGAATTATAAAAAAATAGTTAATAATCAACGATTATGAATTGTAAAATAATAGTGAGTAAATATTATGAATTACAAAACCTGAATTAATTGTTAATAATGATTATGAATTATAAAACCAGAACTATAATATATGCAGCCTGAACCCAAAACACATAATTTTTGCATAATTCGTGGAATGTATGTGATATAGTTAACGTGTATTATGGATCATAATATATTCAACGCGTAACCCAAAACAAAATTCTGAAATATGATATGTTATTTGTGTATTATGAATTATAATAATACAATATTATAATCCGAAATAATAATAATAATAATAATACTTTTTACCAATAGGATTTATCAAATGAAATTATAAAACCAGAATTATAATATAAATGTATTTTAAGTATATTATGAATCATAATACACTTTACATGAAATGCAAAAAACAATTCTCTCTTGCTATGTTTATTGTGAATCATAATAATATTGTTCATAGTGATTACTAATCATGAAATATTTTTTGTACTTTTAAAAACCTATTGTCAATATTTATTACCTATCATAATATAGTTTATAAAAATTACAAGTTAGACTTCTTGAATAGATATAACATAAAAATATTTTTGTTGCTCTAAAATTTGGGGTATTTTAATGATTTTTTTTTCTAGAGTGTTTTAAAAGACAAATAGATTTAGATGTATTATTGAATAAAAGATATAATAGGTTGTTTGTGCATATTTAGTAACTCTCTATTTATTTATTTTTATGTGTGTTGGTTATTATTTATCATGGTATTATATGGAGATTTCGTTCCTTTGTTGGTACAATGATTGGAATATTACATTGAAATTTGGCCATGTTGTTTGTTTACAAATAGATATATCATTCAATATAAAATATAGAAGCTTTCGTATGCATATCTACCAACTCTGTAACAACTGTGTCCCTTCTCATTATTTATCATGGAAAATCAGATATGGAAAATCACATTGAGACTCTCGTGACTTCCAAATGCTAGTGCCAAGGAGATTGAGTACATGCGCGAATAGATCCTCACATATGTGAGAAAAATATGGTAGGTCAAAAATGTTAACAAATTAATTTTTAGTAAGATATATGACATATGTATAGTTTTTAAATTAAATAAGCATATCTCCCTTAATATTGAAATTCTAAAATTCTTCTACCAACTCTGTAACAACTGTGTCCCTTCTCATTATTTATCATGGAAAATCAGATATGGAAAATCACATTGAGACTCTCGTGACTTCCAAATGCTAGTGCCAAGGAGATTGAGTACATGCGCGAATAGATCCTCACATATGTGAGAAAAATATGGTAGGTCAAAAATGTTAACAAATTAATTTTTAGTAAGATATATGACATATGTATAGTTTTTAAATTAAATAAGCATATCTCCCTTAATATTGAAATTCTAAAATTCTTATTATTTCATGTTTACTAAGTCTCCTCGCATTCTATTGTTTGTATGGATGACATCAATAAAAGTGTTAACATATTTTCTTATAATGAATTTGTAAACCTAGGTATCTTCACTATTAAAATTTGCTCAAACATATTTTGCAGAATAATGAAGAGTTTAATCTTAATTACAAAACTCAAAAAAATAAACCAGATATTTTAACCATCAAACCAATTTGAAAATCCATATGAACACATAGAAAGAAATAGGGTTATGACTAGTTAAATCATGATCTTTCAAAGAAAAGAGAAAAACAATTAAGTGAATCTTAAAAAAATGTGAATAATTCCACACAATTGTTTTAGATTGAAGCCTCAAAGTGTTGAAATACATTTTTTCATTTAACTTTGTTCCTATAAAATGTGGCTACTAGAAACTCAAAAAATACCCAATGAAACTCATAATGCACAGTGGAAGTCTAACAATTAAGTTTTAGCTTCAAAATTGTCATTAAGTATAAGCTAACATGTTTATAATCAGAAAGAAAGAAAGAAAGAAATTGAATATTGCTTGATTATAAAAGTTTGCATCTATATACCTAGCAGCTATGCTAACTTTTTGTGTTCTTATTATTTAAACTCCACTTGTGAATTCCAATTGCTAGCGTCAAGGAGATTGGCGCTCATGCCTCAAGAGAGTGCACAGAAATTGAGTACATGTGAGAAAAATATGGTAGGTCAAAGGTGTTAACAAATTATTTTTTTAGTGAAATATATGATATATGTTTAGTTTTATATTAAATAAGTGCATCTCACTTAATATTGAAATCATAAACTTCTTATCATTTTCTCCTCTTTTATAAGTCTCCTTGCATTCTATTATTTGTATGGATGCCATCTCTATATATCAATGCTAACATGAAGAAAAGAAAAAAATTATTTACCATGAAAAATGTAAGTCAAATTCTTGTTAATTTATTTTATGTTGAAACGATATTATTTACCTTTCGAAGAGGTAAGGCCCTTTCAATCTAGTCTACCTATCTTCTTTAGGGAAGATAAAGACACCAAAGTTATCGTGAATGTGGTTGGAGATAAAAGTTCTAATTTCGTTTCAAATCCTGCAATGTCTAGAGCCAGAGACATGGAAAGTACAATTTGAGAATTATTGGAAGTACTGAATTGGCAAATTGAGTAGCAAGGGAAATTAAAAGCATTTAAACATGACCTCCATTGAAATGTCTTGATCGAGCCCCGATTTTTCTTGTGTGACTCCCGCACATTCAAAGATTAGAGTGGTGGAAAAGAGAGCTTGACCGATATATAGCTCGAATGTGCTCCCTTATTGAAAACCCCACCAAAAGAAGATGGACACCTGATTGGATGCCCAATTAACCATAGGTTACATAGGAGCTCGATTGGAATTTTTTTATAGCTCAATCAAGAAATATTATTTAAGCTCTCAAATTCTCAATCCAAGGCTAAGATATTGCTTGATCGAGCACTTAAAAAATGATCAATGGAGATTATTTTTTGTGCTTTTCCCCTTGCGTGCTTGCCAAAAAGTGCAACCAACCTCCATGGATTCACCTGATTGAAAACCGATGTATCTCTACTATGACAACTTGCTCAAAAACATTTTGCAAAATAATGAAGAGTCTAATATTAATTATAAAATGAGAAACATAAACTAATTAAAATAAAAAATTTAAACTACAAAACCACACCCAAAAGCTACATGAATAAATAGCAAGAACTAGGTTACGACTAGTGAAACCATGAAGCCAATAAAACAAATTTTCAAATCCATGAGATAAAACACTAAGTGAATCTTAAAAACTTTAATAAATCAACACAAACTTTGTTATCTTGAAGTTCCGAAGTGTCGAAAGATATTTTATTTTAACTTCGTTCCTGAAAAAAATGGGTGTGCACATTAAGTTTATGGGTGGCGCTTGTCATATGGATATCGTCTTAATATTAACATCAAAATCCTCAAACTTGTGTCTAATCACTATACAACCTCTCATCATGTATCCTACCATATACCAAAGCATTTGGTGAGTTCGATTCCATATGTATAGGGAAGTAAACAATACTCAATGGAACTCATAATTCACAATGCAAGTCTAACAATTAAGTTTGATGTTCAAAGTTATAATTATATATAATGATGCAGGAGCATCCAGCTAAGGGTACCATGACCGGGTGTTTGGTCTCAGCTAAGGAGGACAGGTTCATTTACATTTGTTGATCAAAACAGTGTCTAGGAACTAGCTTTTATTTCATTATTAGTTAAGGGATATTAGGAATAGTACAGTTAGGTTAGGGTCATTACGGTCACATTGCTCTGTCTTTTTATTAATCTATTTTACAGCTGTCTTTTCATTTAAAAAAAATAATAAATATTGTAAACCCTACGGCACAAGAAACCCAAAAATAGTTATCAATTGTGTAACTATAAAAGTAACTAAAGGATAACTGGGAACAGTTCAAGTAACTGCGTGAATACAATACAAAAACCAATGTAATACATTTTTAAGGGGTTCAATGCACGAGAACAAAAATACAAAAAGGAGAAAATAATTTTCAAACATCCGAATATCTGAATCCATCTGTAAACAGTTTGTCTATGACATTTATTTCCTTTCCTCTAATGACTGTGTGTGTAAAATAAATAGCACTGTGCGTTCCCATCTATTTTTTTCTTTTTATTAAACAGAGAAATAGCTACCAAGTTCAACAAAGAAGCCATATGAGCGTTCCCAACACAGAATTCTGGTAATAACAATAACAGTTCCCAAATAGATGAAAGCAAATGACAGTTACGAAGCAATTCTCAACAGAGCGAGAATACAACTGCTGAAGAATGAAATCCAAAACAGTGGTAACCCATTTACACATAATTTCTTGTTAGTTCCTCTTTTATAACCATAATACTGGCATACATCAATAATAGTTCTGAGTGCTTGACTAAAACAGAGTAGGATAATACAAACAACCAATCCCCGAAAGCCAAGGTTGGACCCATGTCGGCCACAACAGAAAAAGCGAATAAACTACAAATGTCCAGAGCTCGAACAATAGTTGAGATTACATACAGAAAGAGCCAAGTTCGCTTGACAGAGAAGACAACGAAACAAAGGAATACTGGACTTTTCCAATGTCTAGACAGAGGAATAATACTACGAGTTAATTAACAGTAACATAGAATGACCCTACTGGAGCCATTGCTTGTAACTGTTTCAAAGAGCAAGCTTGGGGCAAACCCTAACCTGCCAGAGAGAGCTAACAGGGCATGTCAGTTAAGCGAATGCCGAGAGCAACCTGGAAATAAAATTCGACAAGCAAAATCAGAAGAAATGGCTTACCTTAAGAGTATTTGCATTGGAGGAACAAAACCCTAACTGAGTCACAGTCAACCGTGAAAATCCTGCAGACAAACGGGTGACTGCCGTTAGCGTTGAAGAAAAATGAAGAAGACAAGCTATTGCATGGAGGGGTGAACTTACCTTGCCAGGACCAAGCGAAGCTGAGGAAGCCACTGTGAAAATAGTGATACATCAACTAGAGAATCAAAAAAGGAAGCTTAAACAGAAAAGTTGTAACATAACAAGACAAGGGAACAGAGGAAAGAATAATAACGACAAAGAAGGTTAAAGATCCAACAGAGGAATGGCATAAACCCTCTCGCAGACAAAGCCTTCAATACAGTGCTTAGGCATCCAGGCGATGAAACTGCAAGTGTGGGCGGAGATACCTCGCCACGAGGTGGAGGAGTTCATAGCTGGGGGCATACAAAGCATTGCTGGCAAGCTCTATACAGTCGCGAATAGGCCGAGCACAAACCTTCATCGCAGCAGGGAGCAAAGCAAGAAATGACCAAATAAAATGAAACGAGGGTTTTGGTAACACCAAATAATGAGAAGGCAAAAATCGAGGCAGGTACAGCCAGCGGACCAACATTAACTCCCAAACCAATGTGACAGACAAATATCCTAGTATTGACCCAGATCACAAATTAATCATTGGTTAATCAACATTAATCCATAGTTACGGGCTGGTTCCATCATATAACTTAACATGTTTATAATGAAAAAAAGAGAGTAAGAAATTGCATGTACTCGTGCGTACTTAAGAAGATAAGCAATCATGATCATCCCTTCACGAGCACTTGCACCACGATACAATAAAACTCTCCTCCTAGAAAAAGGAAAAAGGAGAATTCTTCTCTGAACTCTAATAGCAGCTAAATCATAGAGAAAAATGTCAAATTCATTATAAAAAAAGTCTCAAATTGTTGTGAACAAGCTAATGGTTATTTGGTTATGCTTTTCAAATGTCATGTTACAATGTTTGTGGCCTTTGGTTGTGTTTTATCTTTTAGTTAGAAGAATGTTTGGTATTAACTCTACATCAACATAAGAATGTGGTATAAGATATAAGAGTACATCCCTTAGTGGTTACAACACTCATCGTTGACTTTGCAAGGAACACTTTGAAATTGTACCTCTCATTTGATTTTATTTGAAACATAAAAGATAGTATATGTACGTGTATTATGATAATGTTCAGTTCTAAATATGTGCATGATGATATGTTCACCATGCCAGCATGAGAAGAGAATCACATTCATTTCTAGATGTTTCGATTTTAATATATCAGGCTGAAACTTTAAAAGAATTTCATGATATTGGGTGTAATAAACATAAATAAAGAAAGAGAATATGGTGGGAAAGAGTATAATGATGTTAGGTGCAATAAGAATAGAAGAGAGAGAGAGAATCATGGAATATTTATCATCGAACAATTATAATGGCTTTGGATAATCAAATATTTATTTTGTTTTACTTGTAAACAACCTATATGCATAATCATGATAAATAAATTTAAACATGACAATGTCACTAGGTTTTTGGAAAGAAACATAAAATCTCTAATGCCCTTCCTCTAGGAATCAAATTCCAATACCTTCATCCAAGTTATGTTTCAATGTGCTCTTATTAACCACAAATGATTATGATTCATAAAATTTCCCTCTATCCATGTTAGAAGGATAGGCATTGAGGCATATATTATTATTTGTGGAAACCTTCCATTTCTATTGCAAGTTGTTGTTATCTAACACCCCACCGTCTTCAATAATTCTATTATCTTGTTGTGTGTGTGTGTGGGAGAGAGAGAGAGAGAGATACCGTGTGTGTGTGTTGTATTCTTTAGAAAATGTTAATTACTTATATTGATGTTGAAGCTCAAATGAAAAGGATTGAAAAATATTGGGAGCCTACTCATTGTTGGGTTCAATCCATGTTTGAAACATATGCATGAGCATAGAAATTTAAGGATCCATACTTAGGTTACAATGTAAAGGAATTGGGGTATATTACTAATTCCTAAATGCCAACTACAAAATGTTTGGCTATAATTTTGTGAAAATATTAAGATTTGAAATGTTTAGTTTATTCACACACACACACACACACACACACACACAAATGAATATAATTTGGGTGAATTGTATTTACAAAAATGGGAATTGGTGAATTCTTTTTGTGGAAAACTAAAAGGAAAATTAGTGGTAGGGTATAATTTACACACTAAATTTTCTCTATCCATGAGAAGTGGGGTTTCCTTTAATATCATTAGGTATATCACGAAAATGGGTATATTGATAAAATTTCCTATGCTAACCTAGTTATCATAATTTATTTTTCCATATTTTAATTAATACTATGAAGGATTAGGCAAAATAGAAACAAATCCTATCCTAGAACCAACCAACTGATTGTTCTGGAACTAAGTTACATACCCTTTTCATGCTTAACAAAAGTGAATGACAGCATGGATGAGTGAGTATTCTCCTATCACGATGGACTACCTCAATGAATTGATTTGATGTGTAGATTGTCATCATAAATATATTGAAGATCTTGGGCTATGGAAAAAATTCTCGTTGGTCTAAAACAAAAGAGTCAAAGGGAGCTTCTAAACTCCAATGCGTCAGTTATAAAGCCACTTATAAATATTTACTCAACATAAATCCCTCTCTCGACACAAGACATTAGCATAACTGTTATTGTGGTTACACCATCTAGAATATTTACATAGCCATTGCCAACATGTTCATGAACGCCCCAAACATTCCATAAATGACAATAAGCACAACTTTATGTTCCGAATCGATTGTTATTTCCATACTTTTATTTTGATCTAAAATGGGCATTTATTTCAAAAGAGGAAAAGTCCTTATCATTTTCAATGAGCATATTATTTGCGACTTAAACTGAAGATTAAATTAGAAAGGCCTATAAGATGGAAAAATTATTGAACACACATTTAAATTATATGATAGAGAATGGTGGATGATTTAAAGTCAAATTTTAGAATTAGATGATTATTAATAATGATCCTATAAAATTTTGCATGAGTATAAAAGGTTGGAGTCCTGGATTATTAAGCAATCTAGAGATAAAATAGTCATATGCTCACTCTTAGAATAGAAATTCCATACTTGTGTTAGATATATTTTAGGTCATTTTCAATTTATATTCTGTTGCATTACATATAAAATATTCTTTAGGCCACACTCACATAAGTGCACCTTCAATCTGTGTCTACCACTATCCATGTTTCTCTATCTTCATCTTTGCTTTTTTCTAAGATTCCTTGTTGAACTTGTTATTTTGTAGTATGTCCTATTCATTGATTTTTTTTTTTGTTAATGTAAGAAAATGATTGAAAGGGATTTTTTATATTAAAATGATACCCTTTTTGTTTTTTGTTTTTTGTTTTGTTTTGTTTTTTTTTTTTTTTTCTCAAGGAAAGTACAACTTGTCGATAAAAATGGCAATTGTGCAAACTATTTGTGTAGATTTATTAGGATATTTAATTTCATTGAGGACAAAGAGAAAGGAAGCCATAATTTTTGGGGATGAAATAGTTATGGTAAAAAGGAATCCCTTGAACGAAAAATTGCAATTTCATGTCATAAGATTCCACCCATGCAAGAAAACAACAATCAATATTCAAACCAACTTGTAAAAATATAGAATCTCTCTTCGATGTAAAATCTCATAGGCTAGGGATGAAACTCCAACGCATTCCATTAACACATTGTCAATACATACTTCACTATATGTCTCTTTGATACTTAATCTAATGTCACTTCTATGCTTAAATGCTGGGACTACCACACAACTTCCCTCATTCCATGTTGAATTGGCCGCCTCATATATATTCATAACATATTTATCATGTAGGAACCTCAAGGACATATGAACTGAAAACCTGAATCAACTCCTACAAAAATACTTTCTATGCTTCCTTAGAATGAAGTGATCTATTAGAACTCTTAATGGAAGTGCACATTATTGGCTTTGAAACCCAAACCTCTCTATTGAAGACATAGTTATGACGATGAGAACTAGACACATAGCCTCAATCTCACGGAATTCTCTATCTCCAATCCATAGCTAGGTTGATCACCTTTATATTCTTAAACTTATTACCTCGTTTAGACTGAGAAAAGTTAAGTATCGTACCCGACCTATTCCATATCCCTTGTGATTCTCTAACACTATGGGACATGTCCCGATTATCACACTCCTTAATGATTGGTTTCACGTGTGTGAATTTTTATATTTTACATCCCATATTGTACAATTATCCCTCGAATTATATTTATTTCCTATTCAAAGAAGAAAATATGATAGAGCTTGAGCCTCCGCGTGTTTTCCTCGGCAAGTGGGACACTTCGAAATAAAATTCCAGTTCACATGTGAGCATTGATCAACAGTAGGAAATGTGCTTCATCATATTCAATCACAATGACTTGGATTCAACATATGCCAGTCATTCAATATTTTGAGCGACTTGCAACTAATTATGGGAGGCGTAGGAGTACTTGTCTGACATATGTGTTTACCAGTAGTTCCATTTTCTTAAGAGATAGTACCAAGGAAAGGACATATGGCCACTAAATTTGACTTCAGTTGGCCAAGGTCCTTGATATTCTTTCCCTTGCCCTCTTGATACAGTTCTTTTCGAATATTTTCCAACCTCATGTACAAATTTTCTGCTTGCAAATTGACTCAAATATACACCAATTTTAGTCACTTTTGTCTAATAATATACATATTTTGTGGGATTGGGGATGGTGCGTTCTAGTCCTTGCCTCTCACTTAAACATTTCTTTATATGTCTAGTTGGGATCCAACACACCTCCTTCCTAACTTCCATGCACCTCCATTCTCCAGGCATTATGCATTTTTTAGTTAGGTTGTAGGCTCATTGGACTTCCATTGCAATATTCACGAACCTCCTCCTCCTGTCTTTTCTCTCTTTATTTTCCCTTGTAAGCATTATCCACAATTTTTTGTGGAGGTGTGAATTGTTGTCTATAACGTATAATCTTCTAGATACATCCCATGCTCTATAGGTTTATGTTTCCTATCCAATTAGCTATGTTTCTAGATGCCCGGAACATATATGATGGGAATTGAACACATGCGTTCTCCTTGGATAGTAGGATTTGGTGGTACACAATTTCAATCAACATTAGTGCATTGATGAACAATAGAAAATGTTGTTCCTCAAAATGAATTTCAATCACTAGAATTTAAGATATGTTATTCATTTGGTATTTTTGAAAAGTGTGTAACTAAACGTCTTCCTAGTAGGAATTGGAATACTCGTTTGACGTACTTCTTCTACTTTAATTTATTTCTGGTAAGAGATACCACTAAGGAAAAGGTATTTGGTAGCTAGCCATGGATATCATGGATCATATATTCATATGCCCTCCCCCCCTTGATCGTAGAGCTCTTTTCTAATGTTTCCAACCTCTTATACCACATTTTCCCCTGCAAATTTCCTGAATTATATGCCCTTATCCATAGTTTGGGAGGTATGGGTTGGTGTAGTTGGAGTTCATGGTGCTCATTTAAGGGTTTCTCTATCAGTCTCATTAGGCTCCAGCACACACCCTTCTTGGATTCTGCACACATTCCTTCTTTTCGGTTGACGTTTATTTTCAGGTTAGGTTGTGGGCTCGTTGGAATCTCATTGAATTCTTCATGACCCTCTTATTTTTCTCTACATTTCGATTTTTAAGCATGACCCATGCCACCTTCATAGGATTAATCACCATCCCTTGACAATACCTTCGTAGATCCTCAATTCAATGTTTATGAGCTCACCATTACATGTTTCGATTTCTATTCCCTACGTTACCAGCTAAAAAAATAGTTTCTCCACGCCACCTTGAGGAGTGGCTACTTGATATTCCAACTTATTAATATGGAGGAAATACGCTTTGTGAGTTCGATTTGGCTAATTGAATCTCAGCAAATTCCATTTGGAATTCATAAAGGTGTTCCAATGATTAAGAGCTAGGTTAGAAAATAACTTTAATTATAAGTTAAGTTTTTTCAATAAAAGGGAAATCAAGGCAATTGAATATACGCATGCGTACGAAAACAAAAACACCATCACAATCATCACATGATTAGTAGTTGCACCATGAAATTCTAAACCTAACAAAAATTGATAATTCATTTTGGAACTGTAAGCACCATAATCATGGAGTGAAATGTCAGTATCTATATTCACTCTCAAAATACTCAGGATTATTTGACTCAGAATTTTAAGCTCATATTACAAGTTTTGGCCCCCTTGTTTATGCTTTGATTTTCATCCATTGGGATTTATGGTATTGAAATGACACAAAAAATATATTTGTATGCACCTTAGTGGTTACAACTCTCATATTTTAGCTATATCTTAAAATTTGTGTTCGTTAGTTTGAGTGGATTTATTTATGATAGAGAAAAGTGGTGTTTCCATACGATCACCAGCATTCCCCTCATTTAGATACAAGCATGATAGAAGCAATATTAATTTTCCACCTAGAAAGGAAAACATCAATAAATTTATTGAACCACATAACTCACATGAAATCATGTGTAAGTTAACCATGAAAGTATGAGAAGGGAAACATGTACCATTTAAGTGTGTGTCCTTTATGATAAATTGGATGGATACCTTGGGCATCGGTT
>APFE030792084.1:11278-59400 GCA_000404065.3 Pinus taeda
CTTCCTTGATGGCTTTTGAAAGCTTTGGAGAGCTTTGTTGTACTTTTTGATTTTGAAAAATTTGAATAAAGCTTTGATGTTCCCAACATAGAAGGAGATGTGAAGTAGATGTCATGGAGCATATTAGAATGTAAGGTAGAGTAAATTTCATTTTGTAATTTTTCTTTGATTTCATTATGTCATTTGATTTCTTTCAAGTTTGATAGATTAGATTTTTCATTCATGCAATTTTAATTCATGTAAGTGTGTTCAACCGGTTGATTGTAGATTAGTTTTTCTTTACATGTTTTTGCATCAAATAGTGACATGAAATTTACCTCTCTGCTGACCTTGTTTTTTTAGCTTTCAATTTCAGTTATGTTTTGATTTCAGTCTTCTTTACTTGCTTTGTTAGTTAGTTTAGAAATCAACTTGCTCATATCATTGACGGTTGCCTCCGAAAGCCATAGTGGGACTAATGGCGAGAGATCGAAATATGAATGTTGTGATTTGATTTTAGTTTACTTTTCTGCAATTAGATATTGGATTTCTCATTTCATTGACGATTACCTCCGAAAGCCATAGCGAGACTAATGGTGAGGGATTGGAATATGAATGTGTAATTTGATATTAGTTTTACTTTTCTACAAATAGATATCAGATTGCTCAAGTTGTTTATGATTACCTCTGAAAGCCATAGCGAGACTAATGGCGAGGGGTAAGAATATGAGTTGATGTAATTTGATTTTAAGTTTACTTTTCTGCAAATAGATATCAGATTGCTTAAGTTGTTTATGATTACCTCCGAAAGCCATAGCGAGACTAATGGCGAGGAGTCAGAATATGAGTTGATGTAAATTGGATTTTAGCTTTATTACTTAGCAATTTTTTGGATTTTGAGTGCATAGCTTAATTCATTTCTCTGTAATTTAAGACAGTAACATGGATAGTGATTTCCCAGATCAAGTATCAATCTTTTGCGTGAGTTAAACAGTAGCTGCAATACTTACAGACTTTTGTTTAAGTACTAAACCACATCAATAAATTTTTAAGATATTTTGAATGCTAAGTTTGGAAGTTACCAATTAGGGACATAAACCTTGTCCTTCAAATCTACATCCATCACCTTGACCTTTAAAAGTATTCTTAAGACCTTAGGAAAGGATATCCATTGCATTAGATTACTTTAAGAGATCAATCAAAACAAAACCCTAAAACAAAATAAAATCTATAAAACAATGAAGTAAGAAAAAGGTTAACTAAGCACATATGGTGCACCATACTTCATCAGTTTATGATACCCGGATTGATAATTTATGTAGAGCAATTTAAGACGTTAAATTGACTAGACATTTTTGGCGTCGTTGCTGGGGAAGTGTAATTAGGAGACCTTATTTCTTATATCTAAAAAATTAATAATTCTTGAGTATGCTTTCCTCCTGCACTTCGTGTGATCTAGAGGATCAGAAAAAGGATTGTTATGTAAAAAAAAAAAAAAAAAGGAGGCAAAATAAACTTTATCATTTCAATTGATTCAATAAAAAATAAAAAATAAAAAATTGAAACCCAACTGCTTTGATAGGTTCAAATTGTCCAAAATTGACTGGTTATGGTTTGTAGTAGTCCTCAAAACACTGTATCATGTTCAAATAAGGTTTTGTAACTTAGCTGCAGAATGTAGCCTGATTCCGTAGCTAGTTGAGAATTCTGCAGCTGATTTCAAGGTTTAGCAGGTTACAGGCGTCCAATGGAGAAACCGACCACATGGGCATCTCTAGAATTGTCCCGACACGGATCCTATCCTAGTCACCTAGCTCAGATCAATAAAAAAAACCAGCCTAAGACCTCTGTGAAAATCCTGTTTTTAATATGTTTTCTTTGAAATCTTTGCTACCTGAAATTGAAAATCATTAATCTTTCTTATAAATTTACAATTTCAAAGAAAAAAGAAAAACAATCTATGACTATCTTCAATCTGAGCTTTCACTGTGGCTTCAGTAGAAAAATTTGCATCCCTATTCAAGTTTTGGCCTTAAAACAAACCTGTAAAAACATTAAAAAAAAAAAATCATTGTTTTGTTTAATGAAATATATATGTATATTTTTAATTTCTAAAAGTATAACATATAGTTTTATTAACAAAACAATTTAAAGAAAAATATAATAAATTTTATTATTTTGTTTAGTAAAATATATATGTATATTTTTAATTTTTGAAAACATAACATATGTAATTTTATTAACAAAATAAATAAACTAAAAAAAAAATTACGCTTCATACAATAAAACAATCTCTGTATTTCTTGAAGTTAAGCATCAAAATCTCCAAACCTTGATCTCTCAGTTCGCTCTCGTTTTCTGCTCATGCTAATAACCTGCTTGAATTCGTCAAATCTGCCCAGACTCCAACAACAAATATGAAGTCTGAATGCATTCATTTAGTGAGCTTAACATATTTGTAAGAATCTTTGTTTCCAGTTTCTTATATAATGCTTCAACAAGGGATGAAATAATAGTGTCTGAGAGTTTCTTACGTCCTTGCGCTTGTCCTTCATCCATGGCCAATTTTCTAGCTCGGAGTAGCTTTGATGTGCTTGAAACCACAACCATCTGAACTTCTTCATGAAAATAGAACTTCAATAATAGAACAATCTCATCAAAATTCACTGATTCATATGTTATGAGTACGTCTCAAAACAATTTTTCTCTCTGAAATCAATTTCACAGCTGAAAAGTAGCAACTCAGGAAAAATGTAAAACACAGAAAAAACGTCTAACTTCAGACGCACAATTTGGCCAAACAGAGACGAATCTGGAAAAAAGAAAACATGGGTTGTTTTTCCAACGGGGTCAATTAGATAACCCAGAAACCATTTTAATAGATTCGTGGCAGTTTGAGAGAAATTCACGGTTATTTGGAGCGCATTTTTGATTGTCGCGTGAAAAAAAAATGGAATTTCAATTAAATGAACAGGTTGTGATGTAATTCGGCATGCGTGAGGAAGAGAAATCTAATTATGAATCAACTATGTGCTGGTATTAAATCTTAATTACACGTCTTTAATGACTAATAGTCCCATGCAATGTGTGACTGTGCTCAGTTTCACGACCCACAGCAAAGATGTGTCCAAAAATTATACAACAGTTATGTTTATTGATGAAATATACGGCCAAAGTAAAGGGCAGAATTGGAAAATCAAGCCATTTATTACCTTTTAAATAAATTTTTTATATTTTATGCGAATTCATGGACCGAGGAATTCGTGTCACCGGCATCTAATTGCCATAGATTGTATACAGGACTGCTGCAGAATGTTCTTTTTTTGCCCATTTTGATAACCATGTTCATAGTCAAAGAGCAAGTTGTTCTACTTCATAAAATTTTATCTTGTACTATTTCGAGTATTCTTCATGCTGTAATATGCTTTAAACTTGTTAGTATATAACCATCTGGAAAAAGACGGCAAGTTACTGGAAAAAGCTGTAATGACTATTGCCAGTTATTTTGTTTGTGACTAGAAAAGAAAATGTTACAATTCCAAGGCAGCATGTTTTTACACTTGAAATTAATTTATGGCTATCTATGTTGTAAGAGACAGAACAGACCTTAATAATTCCAAGGCAGCATATCATTACACAGTTTTTTTGAAAAAAGATAAAAATAAAAATAAAAATAAAAAAAATGATGGGGTTTATTGGGAGAGCTAAATTAGTTGAACACACTTGGACTTGGACTTTATTTAGCTAGATAAAAGGGGTAATCAAGGATATGCGTTTGATGGTTGACTATTTCATCCACTTTCTGCAGCTAGTTCAACTTTCCGCAGTTGTTTTTGTTAAACTCTAGGTTGCAGGGGTCATCAAGCAAAACAAGCCACATGGGTAGCTGGGGGAATGTCAGTACATGGATGGTGTCCTATTCATTTGATCCAATTCGAAGTCAAGTTGAGCGTTATCACTAAGTCGCCACACTGATTCGCCACACTAAATCACTGCATGTCAAGAGAAAAATAATATTTTTGAATCAATGAAATGAATAATTTATTTGCTCACTTTTCTAAAGGTATTGATTAATTTTGGGCTGATGATGAAAGATGAATGTCTAACTTTGTATTCAAGATTTTTAGCTACATAAACCGTGCACACTCTGTAGCTGAAGTCCAACTCAGCAGACTAAAAAAAAAAAAAACCCTCATTGCTCAAATCAGCCTAACTTTTTCATGCAAAATCATATTTTGATGATTCAAGTACCATTGGAAAGATCTCAACAAGATCTACACAATGAGAAAGCCATCATTAGAGTTTGAAATGGAAAATCATGAAATAAATTGTTGAAAAGAAGCAACATTCAACTTGGGGCACCAATTCCAAAGCAGGTATAAATTCTTTTGATTTTTCCTTTGAGAACTTGTTTCATTAATATGAATTCTTAGTTTTGTGTGTAAATATAATAACTAGAGAGATTGATCACCTCTCTCCTTTGATAATCTTACATTCCATTGTAGAAGAAGTATTAGTTTTTTTGCAGGTTCCAGGAGGAAGGAAAAATGACTACAAGAGAATGGTGTCTCTCTAAGAGACCAATTTGTTTCATAAGAGGATGATCAACAACAAAGAGGAAATATATTGATGCCAAATCAGATTCAAACACTTGAAAAACTTTCAGATATTATTGTCTCCATCACATCCATACTTCATAATAAACCACTCACCTCATTTCACTTCATACTTTCCATTTACATTCACATACGCTTTCCATCTATTTTTGTCCATTCCTAATCCACAAATAAAAGCAAGAGGCTCATTCACATGCTTATTGCCCATTTCCTTTTCTGCTCTCCATTTCCATCTTCCATTTCCTGTCATTTTCATTCCGCAAATAAGCCCTGCTTCAATGCAAATTATTGAGTCCATAGTCCTTTGAGTCTAAGTTCTTTGTAAAAACACCTTAAGGCTTGCATGTCTTAATGGCAAGTCCTCATGCTAACAAAAAATGGGAATACATTAATGTCCCTCGTTCATCAAATCTTCTAGGTGACTCGACATCAACAAATTCATTCGTACCTAGCAAGATGTGTTTGGGCATCTTGACTCTCATTGTCATCAATGGTGAGAGTGCTCGTGTTGACTAGTGGCATCCATTAATGGCCACTAAGCCAACAATTTCCTACTATGTTCGACATCAAAACATCTTTTCACATAGTAGGAATTGTGCCAACGAGTTTTGAAGACATGAAGACTATTATTTTCAACATTTTCGAGCAGATTCAGCAAGTTTTAGTAGAAGCAATAAAAAGTCATATTATCTCTTTATCCATGATTATTCTTGTTCAGCCACTTGAAGAAGAATATGATAAGAAATTTGCAGCCACCACACATAGAACTCATCCATTCCAAAGGGTAAGTGAAGGTACGTCATTTTCTAACTTTTGACCATAGAATTCCATAAAAAGCTAGAATGATAATTGTTGGAAAAACATTTCTCTTCCTCATTTCATAAAATTGCCAATACCATCAATTGGGGGGGGAATACATTCATTTTCATATCTTGCCATGTCCATATCATATTCAGGAGCTCACATACTTCCAACACATACTAACTATTACATTGTTATTATGAGCATACAATGGCTTTTCAAAAAAAAAAGTGCTTAAAGGATAAATTGGATACAAACAAAATTATGTTTGTCACACAAGAACCAACCATCATGAAATCCAATAAAGATATACTTTGCAACAATAATCAAAATATCATTATGCAAAGTTCAGAGATCAAAATAGAATGCAACAAAAAAAAAAATTGGTTGTAACACAAGAACCAACCATGTTGCAATTCAAGTAAAACACTTTGCGGAAAAAATATGAAGTTATCAAATGATATCATGCAAAGTTAAGCCAAAACTCAAGGATCAAAAGAGTTAATGTAATATATATTGTATGATGACATGCAATAGCTTCAGTTGGGGGGTATGTTGAGTCTTGAAAATGTCATTCATTTCCATTACACTTTCACTATTATGTCCATTATATCACCTCCATTTCACCTCCATTTCACTACTATGTTACCACATTCTTCCCACTTTCATTATCATTGGGCCACACTTATGTTTTTCCAAACTTTATTAATTCTAAGCCTTTTAAGTGAATTTGTGGTTAAAAATTAAAAAATAATGTGCATATGCTTATACCTAACAAATGGGTTGAGATTGTTGACATGTGTAGGTCCAAAGGAGGCTTCTAGAAGACCCTCATGTGGCACTCTAAGGCCAAATTCGAATTTGAGTGGAAAGAATCATGGGATCATGAGGATATGTGTCACATCTCCTAATTGTATTGTAACTCTAAGAAGACATGTGTCTTATCTGTTCCTATTTTGATTAGGACTCTAAAGGTAGAGAGAGAGATTCATGGACTCTCATTAATGAGATCTCTCTCCTTCATTTGTTAGCTATCTTGGCTTGGCTTTTAGTTCTTTAGCTTGGAGTTTGTAGTTCTTCCTTGATGGATTTTGAAAGCTTTGGAGAGCTTTGTTGTACTTTATGATTTTGAAGAATTTGAATAAAGTTTTGATGTTCACAACATGGAAGGAGATGTGAAGTAGATGTCATGGAGCATATTAAAATGTAAGGTAGAGTAGATTTCATTTTGTAATTTTGCTTTGATTTTATTATGTCATTTGATTGCTTCCAAGTTTAATAGATTAGATTTTTCATTCATGCACTTTTAATTCATGTAAGTGTGTTCAACCGGTTGATTGTAGATTAGTTTTTCTTTACATGTTTTTGCATCAAATAGTGACATGAAATTTACCTCTCTGTTGACCTTGTTTTTTTAGCTTTTCAATTTCAGTTATGTTTTGATTTCAGTCTTCTTTACTTGCTTTGTTAGTTATTTTAGAAATAAACTTGTTCATATCATTGACGGTTACCTCTAAAAGCCATAGCGGGAATAATGGAGAGGGATCGAAATATGAATGTTGTGATTTGATTTTAGTTTACTTTTCTGCAATTAGATATTGGATTGCTCATTTCATTGATGGTTACCTCCGAAAGCCATAGCAAGACTAATGGTGAGGGATTGGAATATGAGTGTGTAATTTGATATTAGTTTTACTTTTCTACAAATACATATCAGATTGCTCAAGTTGTTTATGATTACCTCCAAAAGCCATAGCGAGACTAATGGCGAGGGGTCAGAATATGAGTTGATGTAATTTGATTTTAAGTTTACTTTTCTACAAATAGATATCAGATTGCTCAAGTTGTTTATGCTTACCTCCGAAAGCCATAGCGAGACTAATGACGAGGGGTCAGAATATGAGTTGATGTAATTTGATTTTAGCTTTACTTTACTTGCAGTTTTTGGATTTCTTTGAGTGCAGTAGCTTAATTCATTTATCTTGTATTTAGACAGTAGCAATGATAGTGATTTCATGATCAGTATTTCATCTTTTGCTTGATTAAAGTAGCTGCATACTACACTTTTGTTTAAGTACTAATTCCATCAATAACATGTTTTAAGATCTTTTGAAGTGCTAAGTTTTGGAAGTTACCATTAGGGACATAGACCTTGTCTTCAAATCTATATCCATACTTGACCTTTAAAAGTATTTTTAAGACCTTAGAATAGGATTTACATTTGCATTAGATACTTTAGGAGATCAACAAGAACAAAACCCCAAAACAAAATAAAATCTATAAAACAACGAAGTAAGAAAAATGTTAACTAAGCACATATGTTGCACCACAATTCATCAGTTTATGATACCTGGATTGATAGTTTATGTAGAGCAATTTAAGATGTTAAATTGACTAGACACATGCCATTAAGGAAGATTGTCTTTACATCCATCTAATGTATCTTCCAACCCATTTGTGCTAATAGTGCCAATATAGATCTAATCGATGAGTACCTTGCAACAAGAGCAAAGGTCTCATCATATTCAATCCCCTCTCCCTTTGAAAAGCCATAGGCCACAAACCTGGCCGTATGCTTCTCCACACTACCATCTTCATATTTCTTTACCTTTTAAATCCATCGAGAGTTCACCACTAAATTTTCTTCTGGTCTTGAGACCATATCCTAAACATTGTTATGAACTATGGAGTCATACTCCTCCACCATGGCATCAACCCAAACTGGTTGTTGCATTGCTTCCTCAAAGGAAGATATCTCTATCTCAACACATCTGCTCATAAGAGGCATGTATCCAGTGTACCTATCAAGTGACCTCCTCTGCCTGCATTGAGATCTGGGCACTCCCACATTCTCCTGTGCATCATGCAATAACATGCCAGCCTCTCTAGTGCTCTTTCTCCTATCTCTTGAAAACTCTTCCTGGGTGGATGTCCCCACTCTCGGATCCTCTCCATGTGGTTTCTCCACATCAAACTGAGGCTCATCAACCTTAGGAGATAAAATCTCCTCAATTGCATGTAGCTCAAGCTCCCTCTCAAGGGAAACTTTGCATGGCCTTCTCCTCATCGAATCTAACATCTCTGTGAACCACTCTCATCCTGTTGGTCAGAAAGTACACCTGATAGTTGTGAGGTGTATCAGTGTACCCCACAAATATCCCCAACTCTGTTGTCGGCTCAATATTATTCCATGCATCTTTGGTCACATGCAAATATATCAATGACCCAAAAATATTGAAGTCATCAACATCTGGTCTCTTACCGAAATAAGCCTCCTCTGGTGTCTTCATACCAAGATTTCGATGTGGGCTACGGTTCTACAAATAAACCAATGTGTTGCATGCCTCAACCCACAAGTATAGTGGTAGGCCCTTGTTAACAAGGTTAATCCTCTCTACGGACAAAGACGATCCCTCTAGCCCAATGAGTGGATCTAGCAACTAAAGTAACAATCAACTTGACATCTTCCTAGATTATAATTCAAAAGTAGAACGAGAGAGATGACATACCTCACTCTGATGCTATTTTGATTTCCTTTGTTGATATCCTCAAACCGCTTGTGTCATGGACTTGTTCCTACTCCTTTCAACACTTATGTACCTGCACAAGTGACCAAGAGACAACAAATCATGCCAAAACTAATAGCAAATCGAACAATAACCTACTTAGCTGATCAAGGAATGCCAAGCTAATACATACATGAACATATATATTTTGGGAAGATGAACCAACAGTTGTATATTATTTAAATAATAAAGGGAAGCTTACAACCATAGCCTTGATGTTGAAAGGCTCTCCTTGAGTGGTAAACCAAGTCCAAGCCAAGAAACCCTCCAAACACTCATTCTCCAAGTCTAATGAATAGCCTCTAAGCACAATCTCAGCATAGGGGTGCAAATGGACATAGACAAACCATTTGGGAATGGGAGAGGAGGAATTTATAGGCTGGGAGAGCGAGTTAGGACTTCTAAAAAGATAGGATTAGGCCCACATCTCAAGGAGGTAGCTCATAGGGATAAGACAAAGAGGTCAAGTTAGGAGGATTCAACCTCATCTATGCAAAACCACCTCTAGCTCGCCACTCTAGAAGCTTTTAGATCACGAAGCTTCTCATCGTCTTTGGGAAAATTACCTTTTTGGGAAAATCACGGGTATGGAAGGGAATAGAGCGATGCCATCATGGGTCAAACAAGGTGCAATCGGTGACCATTGTAGTTTTGAGCTTCATAAGAGCGATGACCCTCATTTTAGGGTTTTAAGAGCTATTTCTTCAGGGAAAACTCCAAACATTTTCCAAGCAAAGTTAAAGGAGGGATCTAAAATATATACATTGATGAGCATACTATATAATGATCATGTTTCGGGCACTTCAGGGTATTTCACAGGGAAGTGTAGGAGGCGTGACAAAATACTGTGTAATAGATGCCCCCTAAAGCATGAAGGCAAAATGAGGAGTGATGGCTGAGATGCTTTACGAGCTTCGAGCAAGGAAGATGAAACACACTGTCAGGAGACCTGCAAATCAAGGAAGCATATACATATGCATATCTGAGATGAAGACATGAATCCATGGCAAAGATGTAACCATCCAGATGATGAAGACTATATGAAAAGATCCATGGCATGGGCGCAGCCATCCAGATAACGAGGATCATCATAAATATAAAGTCTCACGATATGGTCACATTCATCTGTATAGTAGAAACATGTGTACAATCATGAATAACATGTAACTCCATGCAGCCTGAGTCATAACAGACAAGACTCACGGTCTTGTGCTCCATCCCAACCCGATCAATGTATGAATCCTAACATGCGAATAAATGTGTTGACGTCAAACATGCTAGAAAACCACCTGATTACCGGCCAATGATGTGGACTGTTAATAGGCACGAGAGAAGCCACCAATAATGGCAATGGCTTTCAAGGTACAACAATACAATCTGTGAATGTGATAATGAAGTTGAGGTAAAACACTCATGGAATCACCCAATCGAAAGCCAATATTGAAGACTTGTCTTCGGATGTGAAGAACTAGCCATTAGGGCATGCCAACTCTAAAGTATTGAAAGGGAGTTCCTAAGTCATCTTCCTGGATAATGAGTTGAAGTTGACAGGAAGTGACCCATTGAAAGAGGGCAATGATGAATCCCCATCATTGACATGAAACAAGGAATAAAGTGGAATAATATTTATGACTGTAGCAATGACTCAAATAATGTATAGGTAAATAACTGCAAATTGGACTTCTCTTGAACATATTGGCGACATGACTTCGGAGTGCTGCAGCATCTGACTAGACATAGGACTAAAGGTCATGATGATAGAATGGAATAGTCAAATGAGAGGAAAAATGGATCACCCAAACTTGGGAGGACAAGTGACGGAGTGAGGATATCCCAAACCCGACACAAGAGTAGAAGAGTTTCATGTTCAAGAGCGACATGCTTCCTATACAAAGGATGTCTCACCTTCATTTTTAACCCGCTATTTCTAGTGAGTACCCCAATTATTTTTATCACAAGCTTGAAGGGGATATCATATGCTTGTCATGTAAGTTCATTCTTCGAATGAATCCATCCTAGTAAGTTTTACGAGCCCTAGGAAGGAGAAGCTCGGTCTCATCATGGCAATGTGTCTTTCATCGTAAATGTTTAACGAGATCGACGTAAGAATAACTCGATATCTTTTTAATATTTAGATATTTTGAAACGACAAATTACCAAGGGGAAGCATGGACACCTGAAGAAAGTTGGGTTCGGTTCTATACTTGTGACCTTGTTTCTGGATAGAGTGCGCCTATTTTGGTACCAGTGGGCAAAGGTACCAGATCCTGCCCCCTGACATCCAAGACTAGTGAGATGGATTCAACTGATGCCTCAAGGAGGAACAAGTCAGTGCATGGATTACCTGCCACAATTTTTCATTTGGTTAGAATGCTAACTACTCGTGATTTACGATTATGCTTATGCTAGCACAAATTTCAGGTAGGATCCATATCTGCCTCTACCACTAAGAGAACAGTGGACCGATGCAGGTAAAAACTTGTTTTTTGGATTTTTTCAAGTTGTATGATTTTTTATAAAATTGTAAACTGAGACTCAACTTGTGATAAATGTGCAGATGTGGGACTAGAGAGACCACCAAGCATGTCGCCAATAGCACAACGATTTGCACATCAAGTAGTGGGTGAAGACTACAAGGAAGGGGTAGACCCTTTAACTGAGATGGAGCAAAATCTAGAGGCAATAACTCATGGAGTCCCAGAGTATGCCACTATTGATGATGTTCCACTGCGTTGGCAGAGACACACAGTGGGAGTCTCTGAGAGACTGCGTCCACTGCTAGGCCGAGTGATCAGAGTGGTCTCATCCTATCATGAGCACCATGCAGGCTGATAATTTATCTAGATCTTTTACACATTTTGTAGGCTTTGAAAGCCAAGTGTCTTAGAACACTCTATTTTTTGATATTTTGATGTAAACTCTGGCAGACACGATATATATATATATATATATATTATATATATATATATATATATAATATATATATAATATATATATATATATATATATATATATATATATTATATAGAATATAGATATAGATATAAGATATTGATGCCTCGAGGAGGAACAAGTCAGCGCATGCATTACCCGCCACAATTTTTCATTTGGCTAGAATGCTAACTACTCGTGATTGACGATTACGCTTATGCTAACACAAATTTCAGGTGGGATCCAGATCTGCCTCTACCACTAAGAGAACAGTGGACCAATGCAGGTAAAAACTTGTTTTTTGGATTTTTTCAAGTTTTATGATTTTTTATAAAATTGTAAACTGAGACTCAACTTGTGATAAATGTACAGATGTGGAACTAGAGAGACCACTAGGCATGTCGCCAATAGCACAGCGATTTGCACGTCAGGTAGTGGGTGAAGACTACAAGGAAGGGGTAGACCCTTTAACTGAGATGGAGCATAATCTGGAGGCAATAACTCATGGAGTCACAGAGTATGCCACTAAGTATGCCACTATTGATGATGTTCCACTGTGTTTGTAGAGACACACAGTGGGAGTCTCTGAGAGACTGCATCAGCTGCTAGGCTGAGTGTTCAGAGTGGTCTCATCCTATCATAAGCACCATGCAAGCTGATAATTTATCTAGATCTTTTACACATTTTGTAGGCTTTGAAAGCCAAGTGTCTTAGAACACTCTAATTTTTTATATTTTGATGTAAACACTCTAGCAGACACGATATATATATAATATATATATATATATATATATATAAATATTATATATATATAATATATAATATAGATAATATATATCTATATATCTATACTATATCTATATATATATATATATATCTATATATATATATATATATATATATGCATGTTTTATTTCCTACTTATGTATTCATAACATGATTCAGTTTTATAAATGACGTAAATGCCTATCAAGAACAAAATTTGCTAATGCATTAGTTAAAGTATTTAAATTATGTGGAATATGTTGATATGTAATGAAATCAAAATTTATTTCCATAAATCTAACACGTAGATACATACACAATATTTGTGGATTTCTCACATAGTAATGATTGTTTAATTGTAACACAATGAGCTGCGAAACCAACTTGACAACTAAATCCCTAATGCCAAGAGAAATTGCTTCTGACAAGAGTTCAATAAGTGCACTATATTCAGCAATATTGTTGGTTGTTCTACCAAGGCAGATGCCTTGTAAGTTAATCAGCTCGCCATTAGGGTCATAGAGTACCCATGTTGCGGAAGACATATTTTGTGTGCTACGACAAGCACCGTCAGCAAAACCAACGTAATGGTTTGACGACATTTGCAAACCGAGTGGAACACAGGGTAAGTAGAAAAACACGTCTGCAAAGCAAATAAAGACACTGAAAATGAAAAACACACACTAATGAATTAACACAGTAATGTACAAAATTTATTACACAAATTTCATGCATAATACTTCTTGAGATACAACCCATTATGGGGTTGTGACAATGCATTTCCCTCATTGTCATATAGCTCATTGGCATCTTTCTGTAAAACATGCTTAATGATATACGACCCATGCCACATGGGTTCGAACTTTACTGCTCCCAATTTATCATTGGCTTGATCGTAAAGAAGGACTAAGTCACCTTCTACAAAATTGCAAGGAGAAATGGTTTGGTCAAAAGGAGCTTTGACTCGATTCTTTTGAGCTTCGATGACCATTGCAGCAATGCGACGAGTCTCTTCAATCCTCTCAAGATACATTAGCCACTATTCTTCAGGCGAGGCATTCGGAAGGAGTTTGATAGCTAGTTTAAGCAAAGGGATTTCGCATTCGATTGCAAGAGTTGCTTCTAAACCATACACCAGCTAGAATGGAGTGAATCTAGTGGCTATCTTTACAGAAGTTCTGTAAGCCTAGAAAACTGAGAATAGGATTAAATGCCAATATTTTTGTGCTTCCCAATGGTACGTTGAAGCACAGTAATCAAAACTTTATTAACTGCTTCAACCTAGCCATTGGCCTGTGGATAATAAGAAGTTGAGCTATCACGTTGAAGACCCAACTGAGCACTCAGCTCTGCCATCATGTGCTGATGAAAATGTGATCCATGGTCAATCACAATAGATTTTGGAACATGGAAGCCTGCTATGATGTTGCTAAAAAGAAATGGAGCAGCAGTAATACCATCAACATTGTAGGCATCGCCTCGGCCCATTTATTAAAATAGTTGATAGCGATGATTATATAACCATGCCCCCCCCCCCCGGCTGAGTGAGGGTTACATGTCATGAAATCAATGCCCGATTGAGCAAAAGGGCCAACGATAATTACCGGTTGTAGGGGTGCGGGTGGGGCACGATGCTTATGGTCCAAAATCTGGCAACCATTGCATTTTTGGACAGCTAGAATGCAATCTTTGAAGATAGAAGGCCAGAAATAACTGGCACGGAAGATTTTTTGAGTAGTGGCATATCCAAACATATGACCACCATAGGCACCAGAGTGGCAATCATATAAGACCTACTCAGCCTCTTCTAGGGCGAGACACCTGCAAAGAATAGAGTCGACATTGACCCGATAAAATGTATCACCAAGGATCCGATAGGGTTGGGACTGATGCCGAATGTCACATAAGTCGGATTAGGACAACTCAGATCAAAAAGTCTGGGTTTGGAGATAAACAACAATGTCTCCATACCATGGGTCAAGAGTGCTAGTCAGAAACAAAGTTTCATCAGGTATCTGCTCAGTAAAATCAGATGGAGTGCTTGCAGACAGAAGAGCACAGATCAACTCAGCAAAGACAAGTGATTTCTTTGATTTGGAAACAGTAAATTCCAAATCAAACTCCTACAAGATAACAATCCATTTGGAGTATTCTCCCCCCAGTAACTGACGAGTTAGTATATATGTCATGGGGTTGCAATCATAAATCATAGTGGTTTTTCGTAAAAGGATATATTTTCGAAATCTTTGGATGGCATGAACTTCCACCAAGGCAAGATTCTCAACATGAGCATATTGAGACTCAATGTCAAGAATATTTCGACTCAAATAATAAACCACGTGCTCGTTGTCATCACTATTGTACTAAACTAACACTATAGCAATAGTGGTATTAGTTGCAGCGATATTCAGGGGGATGCAGTAAAGGGGCACTAATCAGCTTGTTCTTTAAAGCATCGAAGGATTTCTGGGAAACTTAATCCCAAATAAAAGGGATCCCCTTCTTAAGCAAGCGAGTAAAACCCTTGGCAAGTGTGGCATAATTAGGGACAAATCGACGAAGAAAATTAGCCTTTCCCTGTAGGCTCTGCAATTGCAGTAATGATGTAGGAGGGGGTAAATTGACAATGGCCTCAACTTTCAAATGATTAATTCTGATACCTTCACAAGACACTACAAAAACCAATATCCAGCCAGACTCAACGCAAAACACACACTTGTGTGGATTGAGACAAATATTGTAATGCTGACATCGTAAAAACATGGATCTTAAGTGATACGGATGGTCACGACGCTTAGCAGAATGAGTTGGTAAGTCGTCAAGGTATGGCTGAACAATGTGTTGAATGTCATGAAATGCATAAGACATTTCCTGTTGGAAGGTAGCTCCATCATTCTTCAAACTGAAAGGAAGATTTTTGTAAGTGAAAGTACCCTAGGGACAGATAAAGGTCGTTTTATGTTGATCAGCGAGTGAAATGTTAATCTAGTCATAGCCATAAAAACCATCCATGAACGAGAAAATCTCACTCTCAGCGCATTCATCAATGATTTGGTTGATAAAGGGAGTAGGATAACTGTATTTAGGACATGCATGATTGATATTGTAGTAATAAACACAAACATGTATAGTGCCTTGCTTCTTCACCATGGGGACAATATTGGATACTCAATCCGTCAATGGAATAGGATAAATGAAATTTGCGTTCAAAAGCTTCTCTACTTCTGCTTTGATAGCAACAACCTTTTGAGGGTGCACATGGCGAAGTCGTTGTCAAACAGGCTAAGCACCAGGATAAGTTGGAATCTCATGCACCACTATGGCTGGATCGATACTAGGAATTTCCTTATATGACCAAGTGAAAACTTCTCGGAATTCTTTAAAAAGCTGAGTATAAATCTTGATCTCATCTAGAGAACAGGAAACCCCAATATGAATGTTCTCGACAATGTCAGGTTTAATGGAAATGTAAAGAGGCAGTGTAGCAATTATGTTCCCCATATTATTCTCCGACAAGACTTCATGTACCAGGACAAGTGTTTGAAGTGGAGGTGTAGGATAATGAGAAACAGACACTTCAAGACAGGAAGGCATCTCATCAAGGCTAGGAAGAAAAGAAGAACAATGATGTAGACCATTCCATGTAGTTTCATCCAGAGACATGACCTCAATGATACTCTCATCGGTGGGGAATGTCTCATTCAAAGGATCTGGATAATCCAAAGAACCAAGCCAGGGAGATGGCATGTAAGTGTCCAGGTTCATACTGAAAACAATATGTGAAGCGGCCATCGAAGCTAAGACAATTTCTTGATAATTTATCTCCAATGGACTTAAAGGCATAGCATTTCCAAATGAATCAATTTGATATATGGTAGGGATAATCCAAGGATCCATAGATTCCGAGATCATATTAACTAAATGAACATTCGGAGGTGGGAGAGTAAAAGTACCCATTAAGGAAAAGTATTTGAAGAGACCTGCCCCCACACTCTCGTAAGGAATCTCAGTATTCCCCACGTAAGGAACTTTGTCATTCGATGAACTAGAAGAAAAGAAGGACAATTGATCAACCATGACAATTTTTTCTTCATGAGGAAAACGAAGTACGCAGAACAAAGAAGACACCACACAAAACATGGCATGGGTCTAGCTTCACCTGAGAAGAAGGTTGTAGTTGAGATTTTCATCTACAACATCTAATTCTAATTCAAAAGTCTTTCCTTGTAATGTAATCAGCAAGTTCTTGAGAATAACGTATCAATGTGAAACTCTGGAGTCAAAGGCTTCCAAGGTGTTCGAAGACTGGTTAAGAGAAGGAGAGCCAATGGATTTCCAACATGAAACTGACATGATGCGGGTAGAGGCACCTTCATCCATAACTATTCGATGAATCATCTTTCCTTTGATAAGGACTTGTATCAGAAATGCAATCTGATGAGGAAGACACATGATTTTCTAGATCGAAAGTAATCAAACTCGAATCGTGAGGATCAATAGCACCTATAGCAGACAAAAGTGACTTCCGCTACGTTGGACAGGATTGGAGAACCTCCAAGGCAGACATTGCTAAAGGTGCATGAGCTAAATCCTCAACAATTTTGTAATGTTGCGCAACTCTAGCATTCGAATTGAAATATGACTTCTGAAGAAAACCTTTGGGAGGTGGTCGAATGACAGACTCACAGTTAGGGCGCTCGATATGGAACAGACTAGAACTAGACAGAGTAGAAGTAGACAGAATATCGGTAGCTTCTTTCTCCATTGTCTACTTAGGCGTGGATTGATTGTCCTTAGTTCAAGTAATTATCGAGATATGTGATGAACCTTGCATCATGAACACTTGAGAACCTGAGAAAGAAGAGGACTACGGTTGGTATACCAACTGCGTCTGTTGTGATGGAAAGGGTTCTTTTAAGACAACCAGAGTCCCTTTTAGCAAGCATCTAACTTCATATCGTCGGCAATAATCCTTAGTGTAATGATCCTCCTCATAGATGAGGTAAGGATATTTCGGCTTTCTTCTAGAAGCATCATCAACATATGATTTAGGAGGGTCCTGTTTTGGGGCATCGGATTTGGCATTACCTTTTCCCTTCTTTTTACCCTTAGAGGCCTTATCTATTGTGGTAGACTAGAGAACATGTACCTCATAGGTTTTAACAAGACTAGATGAACGTTTGGAGTGATTGTTGGAACCAGTGTTCGAGACGAATTTCTGCTTCGAAGAATATTTCATAGAAGTCTGAGACACAGAACCAATTACACCATCAATAGGTGGTGTATCCGGAGACTTTGATGCTATCAAATCCGATGATGGTCTAAGTATTGGGCAGGGGCAATAGCTTGCTCTTTAGTAACACATCCACCCATAGTTATGTCCTTAATAATCTTGCTAACGAATTATTTTGTGAACCATTCTGTCAACAACTCATCAAAATTATCAAAATTGATGAGGCGACGCTGACATCTCCATTCATGGATGTGATCGGAAATGTGGGTCGTCATGTCTTGCTTAAGGGATGTAAGCAAATGAGTTCCCATTTCATATTGAACTGAAAATTGGAAATGAGTGAGGAAAACCATAGCGAGAGAATTAAAGTCACCGTAGGTACCTTGCGGAAATTCGATGTACCATTTAGTGGTAGCACCTGTGGGAGTTCTCTGAAAGAGTCAAAGATGGATAGAATCATTGCAATACAAATTGGAGGAGCACTAGAGGTGATATGTCATCACGTGAGCTTGTGTATCCTCCTTCTCTTTTCCCTCGAATTTCGGGCAATCATTTGGAATTTTCATTGGAACTGGAGGCTAGTAAGGCGAATGAAGAATGGGATCATTCGTGAGCCTCAAGACATCGAGCAGCTCCAACGTAGCCAATAAAGGAAATTTCATGTTAAATGGCATATAGGGCCTTTGAGGAGAACAAAACTGTGGATTCCATCCTTGTTGGTAAGGATTTCCCCCACAATGGAGGATTTTGTCCATATGGAACCTGATTTTGTCCCCACTGAGGGTTACCTTGCCCGTAACGTGGATTTGGTCCAGGGTAGGCTTGATACTACCCTACCACAGGCCGTTGATAAGCATCGTATGCGACATAAGAGTTATAATGTTGTTGAAACTGTTGACCTTGGACGTAAGGAGATTGAACCTGTTGATGCAGGGGTTGACCTTCACCTCACAAAGGATGACCTTGGTGATATGCATATAAAGCTTGTTGTTGCCAAGGCTAACCTTGTTGCTGAAAAGTCTGACTTTGCTGTTGTAAAGGTTGACTTTGCTGCTATAAAGGTTGACTTTGCTACTGCAAAGGTTGGCCTTGTGAGGAAAAAGTTTGGGAAGACTTTTGAACAAACTTAGTTTGTGCCTACAAAGGTTGTTGTGATTGTGGCAAAGGTTTCCCTTACTACTGTGATAGCTACCCTTGTTGCTACAATGCTTGCCCTTGCTCCTACAAAGATTGCCCTTGTTGTTGCAAAGGTTTCCTTTGTTGCTGCAAAGGTTGTCCTTGTTGCTGCAAGGGTAGCTGGATAGTTCCTTGGGTTATGCCTTGAGGGTATTGATAGTTCACAAATTGGATCTAGCCATATCCACCAGGAATAGAAGATCGACCAAGCCAGACATAAGGTCTAGCTTAAGGAATGTAAGGTGGATTAACCAAGGCTTATGAACCATATGGGACATAAATTGGTTGGAGTGGGACCTGAGCCATATAAGGTCACTGATATTGGATGTTGCCTGACCCGGATGGACTAGAAGGGTTAGGAATAGCACCATAATAAGGTTGATTAACTCCAACCATGTGAGTTTGTAATCCACTCACATTGGTTTCAGCTGACATAAAAGGAATATTCAGATCTTCCCCCCAGACGGTGGTACATTTTTTTCACTTAATGGAGGGGTAGAAGAACTTAGCGAGACCTGACTTGAGACAGTCGGCTAAACCGGAAGGGCAATTGAAATGATGAAATAGGTTGTGATAGAATGGTAGGTTGAACATGAAATGAAGTGACTGGAGTTTGTGCAGTAGTTCGAGAGGTCGTGTTCGAAATGAACAGACCTGATGTAGGCATAACATTGGAAGACCAAATAGGGTTTTGATACAATGACGAGGCACTAGGAGTACCCGAGACTAACTGAGCTAAAATAGTATAACCATGTGGAAACATGGGTCCACTAGTTTTAGGATAGGTGAGGGAAGGAACTCTTCTTGTATAAGGAAAGCCTTATGGAGGAAATTCATACCCTTGTTCATCATCGATGTGAGGAGTATGGGTAGAGGAAACTTCTGAATGACCTAGAGAAGGGACTGGGATTTCACCTTCTGACTCCATAGATGGAAACGATTAGTGACGAGGAACCTGAGATGTACGAGGAGATAACTCCACAGGAATACCAGGCCAATCATATGGACTGTAAGGGCGCTGAGGAGATATTACAACAGAATAAAACAATCGATTCTACGAATAGACAACAAGCCTCTATGGACTCTCAGGAGTCTGCAGACTCTCAAGGGTCTGAATAGGATTATCATAGGAATTCAGAACAAATTCTTGAGGTGACCATGAATCTCATGGAGGTAGACGAGAAGACAAAGGTTGGATACTTGGAATGATACCAAGTTCAAAAACTTGATCCTCAAGTGACTGAGGAAGTTCCGAGTGAATTCCTTGGGAAGACCCTTTAGTTTCAAACAATGAAGGGGAACTATGAGATGAAATCATTGGTTTAGCCACAATGACTTCCTCTCAACAATACAAAAAGAAAGGAGATTTGTTTAGGGCTTTTAACAATCTTGAAATTAATAGGGAATTATTCAATATTGGTCCAAGAAGAAATTGCTTGGGTTTGTCATGTTTATCATGGGAAGTTATTTTTAGAAACAAAAAATTTGCCTTTTCTTCTTTTAAGAGTCAAGAAAAGGGAAAAAAGGTGACTCTATTCACTTTCGATGATTTAGTAAACTTGAAAGGACAAGTTGCTCGATGATATTTTCAAATTTAATGAGTCAGAAAAGATCAAAATGACTGCTTAGGTGAATCTAGGTTAAAGGAGTACCAAGTAACTGTGAAATGCAATATACCCCTCAGCAAATAAATTTACCAAGGACTTGACATACGTGCAGGAAATCTCCCCGAATGTTGTGTTAAGTGTATCATGTTTACAGGGCAGCAGACTCAGCTTCCTATGAATAAATGTTTGCAACCTATGGGGGTCTCCCTTTATATACGCAACGGTACGGGGAGCACAAGTCTGTGCTAGCGTTGTCTAATGCCAAAGCAAACTACGACTGCTAAGTTTTAAAGATGTCAGGACACGTCTCTAACCTAGACCACTAAATATGAACATTAATGTTTCAAATGTTCCTTATTTAATTGATAGATTTTAAATTTGATCTTGTAATTATGTTTCAATTTCAAGGCCTTAACGATGTTACATGTTCCTAAAATGCAAACTAGATGATGAAATGAAATCCTTCAATTTGGTGAAAACTATCTATGTAGGGAAGAAGATCACTCAAATCATGCATCAAACCAAATGAAAAAGTGCATCCATGTCAATCTCCAAACACTGAATGAAAAATATGAAATCTAATCTTTCATATGAAATGCAAAGCCAAAACAAACCTTAAGCAAAATTTCCTAATGATATAATGATGATTTTTTCTCTTTTTCAAATTTCAACTAACGTAATCTAGTGCAAAAGGAAAAGAGAATGCAAGAATGATCCAAAATGGATCCAAAACACCCTCTAAGTCTTCAAATATTCAAAACTATCGCATGAGAATAATTTTTGGGAAAGTCAGATAACACTATCGGGAGGAAAAAACATAGAGAAAAAATTGAAAAATAGAGTATCAGTGGTTTAAAACTATTTTGCATGAGAGCTGTCAGATCAAGCTGATCAACGATCCAGATTCGATCGGCATATTGCAATTGCGAAGGCAGGTAGAGCTTATCAGAGGCAGCTATATGGGAAGCGCGACAAAGATCAACACGACTAAACAAGAGTCATTGATCTATGCACGCAGATCAATGGTCCAGATTTAATTGCGTTATCGCATCGTGTATATAATAATATATATATATATATATAATATATATATATATAATATATATATATATATATATATATATATATATAATATATATGGACTTAACCGCATCCCGGATGATGGGCGAAATCCGATTGCGATATCGTAATATCGCATCGGAGCAATTCAAGGGAGCAAGGCCGATAACAAATGTGACTGCGATGAACCAGACCGGATAAAATTATAAACGATATTTGATATATTTTCAAGTCTGGAAAAAGGGTTTTTTCAATGTAAATCTCATTTTCATTAAATAAATGAAAAACAAAATAAAATACGTCGATGCGATGAACCGGACCCGAAAGGGCTTGTTAATGCAAATATATATTATTTCAAGTTCGATATGAGTAGTATTTTCATGTTTTAATGTATTTTTAAATATAAAAGGAAACGACGAAACAAGTAGGATTTCAGGAGGACAGAGGGCGGTAAGAGGTTTTGGTCGGGCTCCACCCGAGCCCATACATTGGCTCCCACATGTCTAGGCCCTGGAGAGAGAAAACCACTCTTTTCAAGCGGTTAACTCTCGTACGCATGGGCCACACGAAATGAACCACAACCATTGGATCTAGATCTTCCATATCAACAGTGGAGATGCGATAAGCGACATAAAGGCGGACCTGATAGGAGTTCTAAGGGGAATTTATAGTATTTCAAATCCTATAAATGGTAGTTTGGCGAATTTCCTGTGTTTTTAGTGTATTTCTCTATGAACACAGAGAACGTTATTTCTAGGGATTTCAAAGGCTCGATGACCCATTCTGTTACAGAACAGGTGGCCACCATCCCTGAAAGCATTTAGCAATGATTGCTAACGCTTAGAGGGAGATCTGAGCGGACAGAGGTCGGGAAGCCAGAGAGCCTGAGAAGGAGAAACTAACAGACAACGATGATTGGCTTTAAAGCCATAGACTGACAAAAACATAGACAAGCAGTGCTGAGATAGAGAGAAAACGAAGACAGAGAGTCAGTGAGGAGAGTCTGTGTACTCAGAAAGATTTGGAGGATCCAATTAAAGCCTTGTTGTTTTGTATCTGTTGTGTGAGACTCAAATTGAGATCACTTTTGTAAGAACCCTACTCCTGAAGACATAATAGAGAGGTCACCACTAAAGGTTGGACCAGGAGACGTATCCCAGGAGCGTTGGGTGAACTCCTTATTAAACTTGTTGTGTTTATGTGTGTTTTTCTATTGTGTTCTTTAACTTCTTCATTGTCTATGTATTTCGCAATCTTATCAATCCATTGCACAAAGTAACATAGGAAAATCCATGCACATGAGTCTGTAATACCTTATAATTTTCTAAGATCTCATTATCAAATCAAAGCAAGCCAAAAAATATGAAAATCTCTTTCACATCAATGATTTGAATGCAACTCAAAATGCTTCAAAAACTATGAAAATAATAACACTTTCACTTTCACTTTTCGTACACAAAATTCAAATCAAACACTTCCTTTTGATTCCAATGAGACAATCAATTTGTAATCTATTATTTGTCAAAGAGAGCTTAAATGAATTTCACAAGATCTACTAACGAAGACAGCTTAAGATACAAGAACCAAAAAGTGATCTGCAAAGTATTTCTAAACACACAAAAACTCTTTAACACAGGCTATTGATCTCTGATCTTTGATGGGAAGACCAACAAGTCGACAAAGGTTGACCTAGAAGACCTAGAAACCCTACAAGGATAATCACATTTCAAGTACACTCAAACCAAGTTAAAATACAATTACAAACAAACAATAATAGATTCAACGAAGATCACACTGGTAAATCACTGGGAGAAGACAAATAAAACTGAAAATAAGAAGGAAAACCCTAAATTTCTTAATTTTCTGCAATCATTGCACCTGTTAAGAGGAAAGTAGCAATCATCGCTACTATAATAAAAAAACCGCGATGTCATCACAACTTTTAGGGTCAAACCTGCGATGGTTGAGGAAAACAAAAAAGAAACTCAAAACCTTCAAGAATAACTCTAATTAACAACCTTCGGACATCTATTAGAAAGTGACATTGACTACAGACAAACAATGAAGTATAAAAATGAATGGTTGTTCAAACTCGTCAAAAGACAAGGCGAAGGAATGGAAGGAAAGGGTCATAGGCTCCCCAACAGAGTTACCATTTTGTTGACAAGGTTAATCCTCTCTACAGATAGAGATGATCCCTCTAGCCCAATGAGTGGGTCTAGCAACTGAAGTGAAAATCAACTAGACATCTTCCTAGATTATAATTCAAAAGTAGAACAAGAGAGATGACCTACCTCGCTCTGATGCTATTTCAATTTCCTCTGTTGATATCCTCCAAATGCTTATGTCATGGACTTTTTCCTACTCCTTTCAATGCTTATGTACCTACACAAGTGATCAAGAGACAACAAAGCATGCCAAAACCAATAGCAAATCCAACAATAACCTACTTAGCTAATGAAGGAATGCCAAGCTAATACATACATGAACATATATATTTTGGGAAGATGAACCAGCATTTGTATATTATTTAAAGAATAAAGGGAAGCTTACAACCATATCCTTGATGTTGAAAGTCTCTCCTTGAGTGGTAATCCAAGTCCAAGCCAAGAAAATCTCCAAACACTCCTTCTCCAAGTCTAAAGAATAGCCTCTAAACACAAGCTCGGCATAGGGGTGCATATGGACATAGACCAATCATTTGGGAATGGGAGAGGAGGAATTTATAGGATGGGAGAGGGAGTTAGGACTTCTCCAAAGATAAGATTAGTCCCACATCTCAAGGAGGTAGCTCATAGGGATAATACAAAGAGGTTAAATTAGGAGGATTCGACCTCATCTATGCGAAACCACCTCCAGCTCGTTGTTCTGGAAGCTTCTAGATCACGAAGCTTCTCATCCTCTTTTGGAAAATTACCTTTTTGGGATCATCACAGGTATGGAAGGGAATAAAGAGATTCCATTTCAAGTCAAACATGGTTCAATAGGAGACCATCACGGTTTTGAGCTTCATAAGAGCAATGACACTCATTTTAGGGTTTTAAGATCTATTTCTTCAGGGAAAGCTCTAGACATTTTCCAAGCAAAGTTGAAGAAGGGATATAAACTATATACATTGATGAGTATATTGTATAATGATCATGTTTCGGGCACTTCATGGTATGTCACGGGGAAGTGCAGGAGGCGTGACAAAATATTGAGTAATAACCCTGATCATGCAACATCTCCTGTGTTGCCCCTACAATGATTTTGTTCTTCGTCTTGGCCACCCCATTCTATTGTGAGTTATGGGGTGTCATCAACTACCATTTAATCCCTTATACTATAGAGAAGTTATTAAACTCATTTGAGACATACTCACCATCATTATCACTCCTCAGAGCTTTAACCTTCTTACTAGAATCTTTCTTGACTGATGATTTAAATTCACAAAAATTTGTGAAATTTTGATCCTTCTTCTGCACGAAAAATATCTAGCATTTACAAGAAAATTCGTCAACAAATATAACATAATATTTGTGTTTAGTTTTGGATGTTGTCAATAATGGTCCACACACATCTGAATGGACTTTCTCTAGAATCAGCTCTACTCGACTATCTCTTTCGAGAAAGGAAGCCTTGGTGTATTTTCCCATAGTACAGCCCTTGCATGTATCAACTTTCTCTACCATACCTTTGGGAATACTAGTCGATATCTGCTGCATGATTTCAAAACCCCATGATGCAAGTGGCCTAATTGCCTATGCCACAACTCACCAACGTCTCAGCTTTGCACCTTCTCTACTTTCATGCTCAAAGCAACCCAATCTTCTACCTCTAGCTTATAGAGATTCTTAACTCAAATCCCTATATTCTTTACTTGACCCATGGCTATGTGTCAAAGGAACCCCTTTCCTTTTAAGAAAATCATATCATAGCATCTATCCTCAAGCATGGTGAATGATACTAAGTTCTTCTTCAACTCGGGCACATACATATCATCTCTAAGGGTGAGAGGAGAACTCTGCTCCCTTTGAAAGGTAATCATGCCCAATCTAGTAGTACTATACCTCCCATCATCACCCATCTCGATATGCATCTAGAGATCTTTCTCCTCCAAGTCACTAAACAACTCCTTGTCACCAGTCATGTGGAATGAAGCTCCAATGTCAAGGTACCATACACTACCTATCATTAATGATACCATGCATGCAATGAGATTAAAGTCTGATTCGAATTGAGAGGCCAAAGCCTCACCCGCCACTCCTCTCAAGGACTTCTTCTTGGACTTCTTGAGTGGACAATTTGTAGCAAAATGGCCCAGCTCATGACAACGAAAGCACTTAACTTTTGGCATGTCTTTCTTCTTACCTCCATGTCAAGAATTTGATTTGGAATGGGATGCCTTCCCTTTCCCTTTCCTTACCTTACTCACTGAGGAACAATTTTCATCATCATCAATCTTTGATGAGGAACCATCTCTAGTGTTCCTTCTGATCTCCTCCTACATTAAATTTGACAACAATCGTTCCCAATCTGGAAGATTCTCCCTCCCATTGACAGAGTATTCCAACTCTTGGGAAGGCCTATGAGAGCTAGCCTCACCATATCATCCTTGGCAATGGTTATTCCAACACTTACAAGCTCATCACAATAGTGAGTGAACTTGGTCAAGTATTTTGGAATACTGTCACCTTTCTCCATCTTGATTTTTCACACTTTTTCTTTCAGTTCCAACTTCCTATGGTCATTGTTGTTCTAGAATAGGTCTATCAATGCTTTCCACATATCATATGGAGTTTCCTTCCCATGGACACTCGAGACAATGTGGTCTAGAACTCCATCAAGGATTATTTGCATCGCCTTCACCACACACTTCTTCCATTCAGCCAAATTCTATGCATATGATGATGCTGACTTAGGAATGTCTTGATCAATGAATTAATTCAAGACATTATCCTACAACAGAGCCTCCATTATGTCCGTCTAGGCTATATAATTCAAGTTTCCTTCCAAGGCATAATCGAGCTGAAAACTGTATATTAGGGGAATTTTGAGGTCTAAAATGGGCCTCCTAAGGAAAGTATAAAATAATGGTGGAAATAATAAAATAAGATTAGATTAAGTCATCAAATTTTAGAGGGAAAAATGAAAAAACTACTTTTTCAACTCATATTTTCAACTTATCTCCCTATGGGTTTACTCAAATTTCAAGCAGGAACACTCATTGGATGTAGAATTTGATTCCTCATGTATTTCTCATTTTTCGTGTAGCAGGTTCCATAGAAAGTATGCAACATGGGTACTCTTTGGATGAGGAATTATATTTTTCATCCAATGAGTACTCCCGCTTGAAATTTGAGTAAAACATTAGGGAGATAAGTTGAAAATACGAGTTGAAAAAATAGTTTTATTATTATTTTTTTTTAATCTTTTTACCTTTTTACTCCAAAAAAGGTGAATCATCCCCCATGGTTGAGATCATCATCTTGAATCCTATTGGTTCTTATAATTTTTATTTTGGTTGTACATTTTTCTTAGGAGGCCCATTTTAGACCTCAAAAGTCCTCTAATGGAATGCCATCTCCTGATCCTGAAGTATGTATTGCAAATTCAAATTTCACCTGTAACCCAAAACTCAAAACTTTGAAATATCCTCTAATATACCGTCTTCAACTCCGATACCATGTAAATTTTCATATAGATTCACAGCTCATGTAATGTACTAAAACACAAGACAAGAATCTACTCTACTCTTTAAATAGCAGAAACCAATATATTGATGAAAATAATAATCAGCAAGAGGAAGAACATCAATGAAAATATTGTTTCTCTAGGGAAATCCACTGCTCAAAAACCCCGACTATCTATTTCATTAATCATAAATCTGAGTGATAATACAAAGCTTGTTCTCTCAAGAACAATTCCACACAAGTATGATCAACTCTCTACCTCACAAGCTCACACTAACCAACACTTAGCCAATTTTTGCTGCCTGCTGAGCCCCTATTTCCTTGCGCAATTCCTGTGAGGAATAGCCCATATTTAATTGGGAATTCCTTCTTCCATAACTGTGCAATCCAAATCTAGGTACTCTTCTGATTGCATGCATGATCTGTACAACTCGGATCATTCTACTATTTATAATACATTGTCCCTGCACTCTAGTCTCAACTGGGTCTTTTTCTAAATTGGCATGCATGAGTTTCTCATGAGGGAATCTTTAGTTAGCTAGAGTAGCATTGAGGATGCACCAGTGCACCAATTCCTTACTAATCCTCTACTAGTTCCACAAATAGTTAGAACCAGTTTAACTTACCATAACTCAGTCAAACTGAGTTATCTAATTACAATTGAAATAAACTCATCCTGGACCCCTAAAATTTAGGGAGAACATATACATGACTACAGAAAGACTTCCAACTCGAAATTCCTAAGCTAATTAAGTAAATTAAACTTAATTAACTATTTACAAGTTGCTATGAGAATAGAATTTGATTTCAATTCACAATTTAATTCAAGGACAAACTAAACTAGAATTTCTTGTTGTCATTTCTCAACAACGTGTTTGAATTCCCTAGAAAACCAATTAGAAGCATAAGAAAATCAAAGTATAATAGTTGGAGGGAACTTCAACTTGGTTATAAACGTAGAGGAAAATTGAGGAGGTGCTTTCCTACCTGATTCAAACAAAGACAGGCTCAAAATAATTATATAGGAACATAATTTAACAGATTCCATCCCAAAGAACAGTAAATTCACCTAGAGAAACAGAAGAATAGGTCCAAGAAACATAAAGGAAAATTGCTTCCTAATCCACACTAGTCTTATTTCAAGATTTGATCCAGTTCTCATCAATAATCCTCTCATTAGTGACATCTGATCACAAACCTATTTCTCTAATCTTTGGAGAGTCCATAAATATGGGACCTCTCCCCTTTCATTTCCACCCCTCGTGGTCCACCATCAATCAAGTCAGGAAACTACTGCATTCTACATGGAAATATAATATCAATGGATCACTAGGGTATATATGGGAAACCAAGCTCAAGATGTCGAGGAAAGCTCTCAAAGAATCGGCTATAACTCATTACAAAGAGCCAAAGCAAAAGAAAATTGAACTTCAAAGCAAGTTGGATCAAGTCTAGGCAAAGCTGGAAACTGGAGAAGACACCAAAGAACTGCAATCCAAACAGAAGGAACCCTATTGAGAAATTTATCAAATTATTAGGAAAGAATAGGAAAGATGGATAACTAAATCCAAGAGTTTATGGATTCAGGTAGGCAATAACAATATAGCCTTCTTCCACAATCTAACTAAAATGCAAGGAATTGAGAATCACATAGAGGTGATAAAAGGATAAGGGAATGTAGAAATTAAAGGACAAGAAGAAATCAAAGAGTAGGTGTAACAACACTTTAAAAGATTACTATCAACAGAGGAAGAGCCTAAAAGTTATGAAGATTTCTTAAGACATGCTCCAAATATGGTTTCTGATGAGGCAAATGCAACTCTAACAAAAGCAGTAGAGGAAGAGGAACTGAAAATCACAATTTGGAATCTCCGCCCAGACAAAGCACCATGGCCAGATGGTTTCTTCATCAGTTTCTATCACTTTTTCTAGGAGCTCATCAAAAAATGCCTTCTTAAAATGATTCATTGGGTTCATCAAAAGTCGAAAATAGGAGGCAATAAGAATTCAACCTTCCTTGCTTTAATCTCAAAAGTATATAGGCCAACCTTCTTTAATCTCTTTAGATCCATATCCTTGTGTAACTCCTCCTACAAAATCATAACTAATATTCTAGCGATTCATCTCAAAATTATCCTCCCCCACCTTATTTCTAAAAATCAAGGTAAATTTGTCTCTAATAGGCAAATTGTTGATAATATTCTATTAGTCTAAGAATCTATCCACTCTAGCCTTTCCAGAAATGAGCAAGGATTCATCTTGAAGTTAGACTTGGCTAACGCTTTTGATAGAGTTAGATAATCTTTCCTTCTTCATGTCCTTCACAAATTAGGCTTTTCCAGAGATTTCATAAACCTTTGTTGTCACTGCTATAACACCCTCCAAAAGTTTTCCCTGCACCAAATTTTGGAGCCTCCCTTTGTCTTGCATATTGTCGTCGCAAACATTGAAATCCATTTTATGTGTTTTCTCTAAGTGTTTTGGTCCCTTTTGCAAGAAAATAAAAATTTCATCTTTTCACATGTTAAGTGTCGCACAATGTATGTGAGCTTGTTTTGGTGGTTTCAAGGGGTTACCTTTGTGTAGATCAATTGATCTCACCATGTAAACATCCATCACACTCATTTCCAAAGTTGTAAGAAATGTCACATAATTGTCGTCACAATCTCCACAGTGTATCTTTCGCGTCGCACTTGTCGTAAGTCATCAAAAAGTTGTTGCACTAAGGGAAGTATGTTGTTCATGTGTCTTTGATGATATATGTTGTCATGTCATCAAGTGTTCTAAGTGTGTCATCACATTCAATTCTTATCATTGTTCACATCAGCTTCATGGATCCCATACTTAGTCAAATTACAAAATCTCTCTAACCAAGCAACTTAGCCTCATTCGGCCCTCTTGAACTGCACATTGCATTTTCTCAAACCTCTAGCTGCAATCTTGCCTCTTGATACTACGCAATGCACAGTTCCTTCCTTCCAGGACTGCACACTACGTATTTTTAGTGCTCAAGCCTAGACCTTGGCCTCCAAAACTGCACAATTCAGCCCTCCAACCTAGCCTCAACTAGACATTACGCAGTCTTCGACCTCAAGCCCAACCCTTGAGCTCCTAAGCTGTGAAATTTCACAATAACCTAGCTTTCTTTGCCTTCCATAATTGCGTAGTGGGAAGAAGCTATGCTCAACCCTTCAACTTGCCTCACTAATCTCCAAAACTGTGCAATCTACTTGCTCAGACCATCCTGAACTGCACATTTCACAGTCTCAAGGCTCAAGATTCACCCCTAACTACTTGAGCTATGCAATTGTGCAATCACTTAGCCTCTCCCTCATTCTACCACTTGGTACTGACTTAGTCAGTGGATCAACATGCAACATCTTAGACTAAAGTTTTATCATACTGATGTCATCTTGTCATGAGTGAATTGTAAATGCAAGTGCTTTATCATACCATAACAAGATGATGAAGAAGGAGATGGAGAAGGGAAACATGCTGGAAGACATATTTGTAGTTGATTATGTAAGATTATTAATCAAGAGAAAGAAAAAGGACACCAGTTTGCAACTACAACTCAAGACCTGATATCACTAAAGACTCCTTACCTGTAAGCCATATGGAGGTGGACAAAGAGAAGTCCTAGGAAGACACATAGCAAGGAGCAACAAGAATGGATTGACATTACCATGTCATCAAGAAGTCCATGTCAGCAGTGTCATGTCATGAGCCATCATATGCCACATCATTCTTGTATATTATGTAATTTTTTATTCAAAATATATTATAAAGTGGAACTCCAAAGGACATGTACAAAAGATGAAGAGTCATGAACAATCGAACAGTCATAGGAAGTGACCCGTCGAAAGCGGGCAATGTTGAATTCCCCATCATTGACACGAAACAAGGAATAAAGTGGAATAATATTCAGGACTATAGCAATGACTCAAACAATGTATAGGTAAATAACTACAAATTGGACTTCTCTTGAACATATTGGAGACATGACTCCGAAGTGTGGCAACATCTAACTCGACATAGGAATAAAGGTCATGATGATAAAATGGAATAGTCAAATGAGAGGAAAAATGGATCACCCAAACCTGGGAGGACAAGTGACTGAGTGAGGATATCCCAAACCCGACATGAGAGCAGAAGAGTGTCATGTTCAAGAGTGACATGCTTCCTATACAAAGGATGTCTCATCTTCATTTTTTCCTTGCTATTTCTAGCGAGTACCCCAATTATTTTTATCACGAGCTTGAATGGGATAGCATATGCTTATCATTTAAGTTCATTCTTCGAATGAATCCATCCTAGTAAGTTTTACGAGCCCTAGAAAGGAGAAGCTCCGTCTCATCATGGCGATGAGTCTTTCGCGTAAATTTTTAATGAGCTCGATGTAAGAATAACTCGATATCTTTTTAATATTTGGAGAGTTTGAAATAAAACAGAAAATAAAACTCCATCATGTGCCTTTTCATAATTTGTCCCTCGAATCCAAAAAGGTAGAAAACAATACCCGAGGGAAACTCTTAACCATTTTGACCAAGGTGTACCTTTTTCGTAAATAGTCAATCTTAACCCAAAAAAGGGGTAAACGTATACTGAGGTGACGTTGATTCATTTACTTTAACGAGTTCAAAACGACAAGTACTTGATAATATTTTCAGTTTTTGAGAGTCAGAAAAGAGCTCAAAGATGACTCCAAGGGGTGTTATAGACATTTTTGGGCACTTCAACCCCAATCGCAAATGTCCATAAACTGGGGGCTCCTAAGTCCCTAAAAGTGTTGCTTCACTGCCTAAAAGAACAAGGTCAACTGATTACATCATCTCCCAGAAGTTCTCCACTGAAAATTGCTCATAAATGGTCAAAACTGGACCATACTGAAAGCTCAATGCAGAGGGTGCGATGCATATCACCTTCCCTTGTCGGGAATGGACAAATGGCAGGGACAAAAATGCAAGGTGGAAGATCATGGAATCTTCCAGAAGCTTCCCCTTTGACACTTTCCACTCCATTTTCGACCAGGGATGATTAAGAGATCATCATTCTCCAAGTCGAAGCAGGAACTATCAGAGAGGGGACACTAATCAAGATCCCAAAAGATGACTCACCTCTCTGTAATCATCTATATATGGATCCCTCATCACAGACATCCAGAGGCTGGAATTTTGTATCTTATAGAGAAATGTTGTTGGTATTTTGGTGTACTTTCACAGTGTTGGGTGATCTAGCTTTGCTTGAGGTGAAGAAGGGCTTCTTAGCTGGAGGATGATGCTGGGTCAGAGCACATGGTTGTAATCTTCTTGCTATTTTTCATTTGAATAAAGCTATTCTTGTTTCCTTCCATATTCTTGTGTACTTGTTTATATATGCTTGTATATGGTTAATGCACATCTGATCCTGCATTATTTATGAACTTAGATCCTTGTTTCTTACATAGTAGTACGTTGTTGTGATTCTACAGGTCCTTTTGAAGCTGAGCACACAAAGAGCAGGCGGCAAAACTCTATCAAGAAAGAGAGGAAATCGAGCAGAAGACTCAGGTTGGCCCTCTTGGTCCTCCTCTCATCTATTTTCATAAAAGGAATCAATAGTAGACTGATTGTTTGTTTCTAAGATAGCTACTCATCTTAGTGGGAATAGCAGCATCTGTGTGGACACTATTCTCGTATAACAAAATGGCGACTCCACTGGGGAGCGACTAGATTACTTGTTAGCCTATCTATCCTTGTTTCTTTTATAAACATACAGACGGAGCTTGAAGTCAAGCCAACTAGCCTTCGAACTGCATTTTTCATACAAATGCAAAGTAGATCAATGCTGCTTCAGTCAATCTCCGGGTTTTGTTTATGAATTAAACAATAGATCTGCAAGTAATCTAATTGCCCTGAGTGGTGGCTCTAGTAACCTCTTAGATCACCACTGTGTTTTACATACATTGATCTGTACTTATTCAGCTTAAACACCTGAACTAAACTGCAAACTGTGAGTGAAATCTCGTTCAAAGTCTCGCACTGTAACCATCGCACCCTTCCTTCAAGGCAGCCTGTATGCATCACACTTCCCGAATGGAGTAGGTGCGCTGCATACTGAGTTCACTGTGTAACAGGTGCGATGGTCAGGGAGGATTGATTTTACCCTCTGACTATGGATTTTTCTCAATGTTTTCAGTCTTATTCAAGAGTTTTTGTTGTCTGTAATCAGTGTACTTCTGTGAATACCCCCTTCTCTTGCATTATTCTGCCTCCTTAGTGCAAAGAGCTATAAACGTTTTTCATGTATTGTGCGTCGTTTTAGTTCTCTTTTGCAAAAAGTAACATAGTCGAACTGTCATCCCTAGATCTGAAAGTGTCGTAGCTGTCGTTTTCAGTTTTAGAAAGCAATCCCATTGTTTTAGACAGTTGATTATACAGTTACTATTGCATAAGATTTTAATTACTAGTTTTAGAGTGTCGAAAAGCAATTGCCATTTCAAAATCGCAAAGTGTCTCTCTTGCTTTCACTTCGTTTTGAAAAAGAATTTTGTTGAGTACAGTCACTAAAACTAATTCAGTTTTTCACATAGCTTTCTTAGTGTCATTCACACATGAAGAGAGCTGAAAAACAAATACATGCATGTGCATTTGCATTTTGAATGCTTGGCTTGATTTAGGACTGTGCATATTAGCGTGTGCTCTGTGAAGAAAAGATGCTTGGCTTTCTTCCCTTTAGTAGCTAGGATTTTCATTGCCGAAAGAAGATAAAACGTCTATTTATCATCTTAGACTGCATTTAGGAATTATACATACATCACGTGGTGAACCTGAAAGGCAAACTGTTAAGCAAGATCAACTTAAAATAAATCTCAATGAATCTAACAACGCTTTGGAACTTAACGCACAACATCTAGATGTCTAGGCTAGAGACGTATTCCGGCGTCATAAAGCCTGGTAACTATTGCTTTCAGTGCTGGTTGGGTGATTCCTCCAATCTGACTTGTGCTCCCACGAACCATCGCGTATATATTGGGAGACCACAATAGGCTGCATCCTTTATCCTTAGGAAGCTGTGTCTACTGCCCTATCGATCATAATGCACCGAACACAATATTCGGGAAGACTAACTGTCGTACCGTAAAAAGTATTCTGTAGTTTTATGATTGGTTTGGTAATCCTCTCTACCTAGATCTCCATAGAAGTCCATTTTGCTCCTTTTCAGACTCCTTAAAGGAAAAGGTCCTCTGAGTGCTTGTCACTTCGAGCTCAATAAAAATTGAAGGCGACTAGAGTCATCTTTTGTTTTTTCTCGACTCTTTAAAATTGAAAAAACAAGTTGTGTCCAAGCATCTAAAAAATTATTTTAATAATAATAACGTCACAAATTCCGTCGTTGATCTTCAGGTTGAGAAAATGGAGTCTACCAACCAAGGATTTCCCTGTGAAGGAAATCCTAGTCCCTTCCTATCTTGGGGAGATGTTCGTCCAACCCATATGGCCACTTTGTCACTTCCAGGATTGACAATTGGTTTGCCGGTCTGGCTCTTCTCTAACTCTATCATTCAGAGTCCCACAATTCCTGAACAGTCTAACCAGCAACTAGACGACACTAGAGTTTCCTCCCAACCTTCTACTTCATCTAATTCTCCTTCTCCTCCTTCCTCTTCTCTTGACAAAGCCGATAAAGCTAAAAGTTAAGTAACTGAGAAGAAGAAGAAGTAGAAAGAGAAAAAGGAAAAGAAGAAAAAGGAACCAAAATAAAAAAGGAGCAACCAAGTATCGTCTAGCAAAAATCCACACACTGCACAGTCAAAACCTAAATCTCCTTGTGTCATTTGCAATGGAGACCACTATCACCGAGATTGTCCCTGCATCCCTCGGAGCTTAAGGGACTGGTCTCCTCGTTTGCACCATCTGGTAGCATCAACCTCTGGCGATCATGTTGAATGCTCATCATCAACCAGTGAAAGTGAAGCACATGGACAAAGAAGGAATCCTAAACTTCCTTGTAAGTTGTGTGAAGGCGATCACATCGTCCACCGTTGTCCCTTCCTTGAAGAGGCTAAAAGAGTTTTAGATAATCATCCGGTTTCACCGTTATGACTTCCTCCTGGATATCAAAAACTCTTTCCGAGCCCTCCACCGGTTGAAAATCTGGCTGGCCCATCCTTGTGGTTAGCCGAAGCACCTATCGTTGAAAATGAACCCATGGAATCCATACCAGACGAAAGTCAAAGGGTCTATACGGAAGTTGAACCGGTATTGCCTTCAGAGTGTTCATCTTCGAACGATACCGCCACTGAAGAGAAAGAGAACGACACCGTTCAAATTCTTTTCATCAACACCGACTCCGATGAGCTTGGGGGAAGTCCTCCCGTTCATTTACTGCAGGAAAGAAGTTCATCAGAGTCCTACTGGGTCGTCTATTCGGTCCCACCACCAAGAAATCTAGTTGTTTCCTTCGACTGGAATCTACTAGGCAGACCCCGTTTGTCAGCTAGTGTACCATTCAGAATTATTGTACAAGCTTACAGAATAGTCATGGTTGGTACCATCATTGATGAAGGGGCTTATGTTAGTATCCTTTCCTAAACTACTTGGAAATCGCTTGGTTCGCCATTGCTTTTGCCTGAAATGAGAAATCTAATAGGCTTTGACAAGGGAACCAGTCAACCTTTAGGGATCCTTCCAAATGTGCCCATTACTTTGAGAAGGAAACTCTTCACATGAACGTTATGGTAGTTCAAGGACCTTTAGATTATAATCTACTCCTTGGACGCGACTATATTTATTGCATGGGAGCCATCATCTCCTCACTCTTTAGAGTAATGTGTTTTCCGCACGAGGGCAGAATGGTCAAGATCGTGGACCAAATGTCATTCCCTGGTTCACACATCGCAAGTAGTCAAATGCCATCCCTAAGTGGTCTTTTCATGCAAGAAATGTCTCATCGGTCTCCAGTCCGTCCACCTGATGAACGTGAGTGATTCAGGAAGGTGTGGCTGAAACCCAGGGGGCATGCACCCTGGTCTGTTTCGGCAGGAAAACCTTAGGTATAGATTGGATTTCCGCGAGGGATATATGACTAGTATGGCGAACCCGTCCAAATGGACGTGGGAACGGGCTGGAATAAAATACCTTCGTCAAAGTTATGTGAGTGGAGGTGCGTCTGCGCCATTCACCTTTGTCTGTTTCGATAGACATCACTGAGAAAGCTTTTTTCTTGGTAACCTAGAAATTCTTCGCTATACCTGGGGGCATGCAAACCTTTTGTAAGCAAGCAAGAAATGACCAACTAACGTTAGCTCTATGATTCCGCTGACTTCAACCGCCTAGGTTGGGTGAATGGCTGAAACCATTCACCTTTGCAGGGGAAACCTGAGCACCGGCAAAGTAAAGGAAAAATTTCCCTACCTAGCCTTGGTGGCGATTTTAGTAGTTAAGTATAGAGGCGTAGTTGGTCATTCCTAGCATGCATGCAAGAGGCTCCGAGGCAAAGCTTCAAAAGGTGCAAGCGCCATAAAAAATGGCATCTTGAATGAGACATTTCTTATCATACGACTGGCGAGCAATGCTGTCGCAGAGTTCAAGCTCGTTAAAAAATAAACATAAGTCATGAGCAATTGTTTCTCCCCGCGTTTAAGCTCATTAAAAAATGAACAGGTAAATAACCATTGTGAATGCCTTATCGCCAGCTTTTGAGCCTTGGTCGTGTTCCCGCCATCACCTTCACTCTGTTTTTAGCCGATCATTCACCCCCATATGATTATTTAACCCTTCGAGGAACACCTGCGAAGAGTGATTCTGCTAGCCATCCTTATAACACTACCGTGATTGGAAAATTCCAAATCTTACCGGGAATCAGCTGCTACCCGAAACCATCACTCGTTCCTCGAAAACGAGTCTTCTTTAAGCTCTTTTCACCTGACTCGTAAAATATGAAAATATTGCCGAGTGATTGGCCTCTCTGGCTCGTTAAAAGGCATCGGAAGTGCTATCCCTCCTATAGATTTTAATCTTTTTGGACCTGAGGGATTATTACACAAAAAGATCGAGCGCTTGTATTGTTCGGCTCGTTAAAACTATCGAAAATTCATCCCTTTTGTATTATTTTATGATTTTTCGGACTTAAGGGATTACACAATGAAAAAGAATATTCGAAGTCTTCTTTTCATTTCTTTCAGACTCTCTAAAATTGAAAGAGACCGAGTTATATTTTTCATTAAACTCGTTAAAACTAAATAGCGACAAACTCATCCAACAGGATGAGAACGAGTTTCACTGTCGCTAGGCTCGCTAAAATATAGCGACAGGTTCACTCGAAGGGTGGATTATAGAACAAGTATATGTTATCCTCCTCAATCTTGACAAAAATAAAGAGGTGCTGGTCAGATATGACTGGGGAAAATTGGGAAGAAAACAAGAATAAACTTTATTGGTAGCAAGTCGCTCTTGAACATGACACTTTCCTTCCGCATCCATGCCGGGTTGGGTTGTTCCGTTCACTAGTCTTCACCATTGGTCCGTCACACCATCCATTTTTGGGGTTAACGCTACCAATCCATCGTCAGTGTTGCCAATATGTTCAAGAGAAGTCATTCAGACAAATCACCTGAGTCTCATCCACTGCAATACATTCATGCTTCATTCCTTCATGACCGCCACCCTGAACCCCATATCGTCAATTTGTTTTCACCTCCAAAATCATTTGCTTCATTCCGTGTCATTGATGTGGGATTCATTAAGGCCCTCCTGCGACGAGTTGCTTCTTGTCGACATCAGCTTATTATCCAAGAAGTTGACTTAGGAACAACCCTTTCAGTACTTTGAAGCTTGCATGCCTCAATGGCAAGTTTCTCACTTTCGGCGATAGGTTTACATCAATGACCTTCGATCGAGAGATTTTGCATGGTGTTCTATGCCAAGTCCTTTTTCACACCACGTAAATTGTACTGTAGTACCTTGAGGGTCATTGTCATTATTGATGATTCCTCTCGCGCCTGTTAACATCTTACATCATTGGCCGGTAATCAGGCGATGTCTTTCCATGTTCGACTCCAAAACATTTTTCACATGGATCGACTTGTACTCAGAGTGAAGATTGGCCAAGTTTGAAGACCTCGGATCTATTTTCATTCATCCGGGCTGTGATATATTCAGGGATATAAAAACATCCAGTGTACATCATTGCTGATCAGATGATCATCCAAATCAAAGGGTGATGTTTCCATATCATCAGTCTGTCACACAGATGATCGTCTGTCCTATGTACATGAAAATGAGTTTATAAAGTTGAGCATGGGAATGCCTGCCTCAGCCAGATCATAAAAAAAAAAAATGTTGTCAAATAATGTATTGTATTGTATCTTATTACAGGTCGCCTACCAGCTCATAAAAACTTCAGATCCTCATAGTAAAGCATTTCACCTGACATCAAAAATGATTAACGACCTCATGCTTTAGGGGGCAACTATTCTCGACGTTTTTGGGCACTTCAACCCCAATCACAAATGTCCATAAAATAAAGGCTCTTAAGTCCCTAAAAGTGTTTCTTCACTGCCTAAAGGAACAAGGTCAACTCATTACATCATCTCCCAGAAGTTCTCCACTAAAAACTGCTCAGAAATGGTCAAAACTGGACCATACTGAATGCCCAGTGCAGAGAGTGCGATGCATAGCACCTAATACACATGGGTGGTGTGATGCATACTGAAAATTCCTTCTACAGGGTGCGATCGACGAGAATAGACAAGTGGCAGAGACAGTTTGCTAAGTGGATGATCAGGGAATCTTCTAGAAACTTCTCATATGACACTTGCCTCTCAGAATTCGCTCAAGGATGAGTAAGAGATCAATGAAATCTCCAAGTGGAACCAAGAACTATCAGAGAGAGGACACTAATCAAAATCCTAGAGCTGACTCACACCTTTGTAAAAATCTATATATGGATCTCTCATCCCAGAGATCCAGAGGTTGCAGGCTAGAATTTTGTAATCTATAGAGAAGTGCTGTCAATATTCTTGTGTACATTCACAGTGTTGGGTGATTTTTTTTTGCTTGAGGTGAAATAAGGGCTTCCTAGATGGAGGATGATGCTGGGTCAGAGCTGCTCATGGTTGTAATCCTCTTGCTACTTTTATCTGAATAAAGCTATTCTTGTTTCCTTCCATATCCTGGCGTACTTGTTTATATATGCTTGTATATGGTTAATGTACATCTGATCCTACATTATTTGTGAATTTATATCCTTGTTTCTTGCATAGTAGTATGTTGTTGTGATTCTACAGGTCCCTTTTGAAGCTGAGCAGACAAAGGGCAAGCAGCAAAACTCTATCAAGAAGGAGAGGGAATGGAGCGCAAGACTCAGGTTGGCCCCCTTGGTTCTCCTCTCATCTATTTTCATAAAAGGAATCAACAATAGACTTTGATTGTTTGTTTCTAAGATAGCCACACATCTTAATGGGAATAGCAGCATCTGTGTGGACTATTACCGTATAACACTTTTCCTTGATTATAGCTCCCTTACATGCTTTAACAGGATTGAACAAGGTGTTTCAGTGGGGAGGTAAATAGTAGAAAGCCTTCGACACCTTAAAAGAAAAGATTAGTACAACACCAGTACTAGCATTGCCTGATCTTCAAAGACCATTTGAGATTGAAATGGATGATAATGACTATGCCATGGGAGCAGTGTCGATGCAGCACAGTAAACCCATATGTTATCATTCTAAGACATTTAATTCTGTAGTAGTTAATTATTCCACATATGATAAAGAATTGCATGCATTAGTATAGAGTGAAAAAGTGGAAACATTACCTAATGGGAAGAGAGACAGTTATACATATTGATCACCAACCACTTCAATATTTGCAATCACAAACTAAGTTGTAGCAACCAAGAAACTATAGGTGGATGGGTTTTCTACAATAGTTTCATCTTGTTATCAAATATAAAAAGGGCATACACAACAAAGTTGCAAATATGTTGTCCATAATAATCATAAATGCATCCACTATACTTAAGCATAATTCAATGTTTCATGAAATCTACATTGAACAATATGCTCAAGATATAGATTTTAAAGATGTATATGAAACTTTAAGTCATAGAAAACAAGTAGAAGAATGGGATTATCATGTTAAGGACCAACTCTTGTATCATTTGGGAAAGTTATGCATTCCTCAAACAGAAAGAGTAAAGATAATTCGAGAAGCACACACTTCTCTAATATCAGGTCACTTTGGTATAAGTAAAACAGTTGCACAGCTGCAAAGATTTTGTTATTGGCCAAAAATGCATGAGACAATTTCTAGATATGTAAGAGGGTGTACCATGTGTGCTAAAAGCAAGCCCGGTAATAGAAAACTAGGCTTGTACACTCCATTACCAGTTCCTGCTCACCTGTGGAAAAGTGTTTCCATGGACTTCGTTGGGGGACTACCTAAATCCAGAAAAGGTCATGACTATTTATATGTTGTTGTGGATAGGTTCAAAAAAATGTGTATTTTAATACCTTGTAACAAACAGATTATAGCTGAGCAAACTACAAAGTTGTTCTTTCAACATATATGGGTTCATTTTGGATTACCCACTTCCATTATATCTGATCAAGATACTTGATTTGTTGGGACATTTTGGTCAAGTTTATGGGAATTGATGGACACCAGACTGAACAAGAGCACAAATTTTCATCCGCAAACAGATGGCCAAATAGAAGTGGTCAACAGGACAGTGATCCAGTTGCTTAGAGACTATTGCAGTAAGCATCCCAAGCTTTGGGATGAACATTTATGTTATGTGTAGCATGGTTACAACCAAGCTTAACATTCTTCTACACAAAGATCTCCTTTTGAGACCTATTTTGGTTTCACACCAAGGTCTCCCTTGGATTTTGTCTTTGGTAAAGATGTAGCGGTTGAGGGACACAATGATGTGGAAAAGGAAGCCAAGTTCATCGAACAAATTTAAGAGATTCACCAGGCAATACAGGAACAGCTAGAAAAGAGCCAAGCCAAGTACAAGGCAAGGCATGATAAGCATCGAATTGAGCATAGTTTCCAAGTTGGTGATCAAGTCTAGCTGTATATCAGCAAAGATAGAATGCAAGGTTAAGTTAAGAAGCTGAAGTCAATAAGGTATGGAGCTTTCAACATACTTGAGAAAATTGGTGAGAATGCTTTTCGCCTTGATTTACTAGCTTACATGCACATATACTTAGTTGTTAATGTAGATAGCGTGAGACTATTTGAACCTTCATTGGTTGAAGATCCCGAAGAGAAGAGTCAATTTCCTTCTATTGATGATCTGTTACCTAAATATCTCAATGAGTTGCAGGAAGATACAATTATGGACAGGAAGGTGAGAACTATGTGCAGGGGGGATGTTAAGTACCTAAGGATTGAACTCAAAGGTTCAAAACCAAGCAGTGCGAAATGGATAGAAATTGGGCAAGTGAGGAATCTGTACCCTCACTTGATTGATGCTTAGAAACCAAGTTTTGGTGGTCCAAAATATTTTTTAGTGGGAAGGTCGTGATCCAAATTGGATCCTAAAGAACTCTCTAAGTTTTCATAACTCTACAAAATTCATGCCAAAGTTTCAAATTCTTACAAAGGTCGAGCTTAATTTGTGAGCAATGCCAAGCAATGAGGACCCTTAGTCAAGCACATCGATCATTGGCCCATGGTAACATGCACTGCCACAAAAAAGTGAAACGAGAAGCCTTTTTGAGATACGGGGGAGGTTTCTGATAAGCGATTAGCGACAAGTCGTTAATCATGTATCGTTGGGAAAAACCCTTAGAGAAGAAAAAGCCTCGAGCAACCCGGACCCGAAAAGTCAAAAATCGTATGGAATTCACCGATTCTGTTAGAGGAGTGTCCCACACAAAAATCGGTGAGATATCGGAAGGTCTTTGAGCGATAAGCAGCTTCAACTGAGTCCTGCCCGATGCCACACACTGGGTGCCATGCGTCCAGTGGAAGAGAGAGAAAACCACTCACATAAGATGGGTAAATGTCATGCAACTTACCCATCCGATATGGATGGAGATCGTAGGATCTGGAGGCTCCAGATCAATGGTGGACATGTAATCTGATGGATGATCGGATTCAATGGGGTGAACAGGCTGAGTTGTGTAAAGGTTTGAAGTCCAGCATGAACGATGAGTTGGCGGAGGAATCATGTTCACAGGCATTCTAGGAAGTTAAATGGAAATAATAGCAGTTCAAACATTTCCAAGAGAACTGACACTCAGTTCATTATGAAATAGGTGGCCACCTCCCTATGAAGCATTACACAGTAATGATGAGGCAGAATAGGGGAACTCAAGCAGACAGAGGCAAAAGAACTAGAACACCGGGAAGTAGAAATGAATAGTCAGGAAGCAGATTGTCTTTAAAGCCACAAACTGATAGAGACAAAGTAAGTAGCTAGAAAGGAGAAAGGTCAGTAAGAAAGCTAAGAGCAAGGAATAGAGAAAGTAAGTCGAGTTGACCTGTAGAGCAAAGTCAGCATTGAGCCAGAGCCTGAGAGAGTCAGAGAGTATGTGTACTCTAGAGAAGGCTTGAGAGGTTCAAGCGAACTCCTCAGCATAGGCCTGTTATGTATGAGTCTCAGTTTGGGCTATCCTCTATGTCATCTGCACTACACAATCCTGAAGATGAGCAACCTGTCTACCTCCCAAAACTATGCAGAAAATTGCCTCCATGTCCAAATTGAGCTGTGAAATTCTCAAGCACAGTCATCAAGCCTCCTTCTCTTCTGCCGAAAGCTTGCACTATTCTAAGACCTAGGCCTACATTTTTCTCCAAAACTGCACAAACATGCCCAGCTGGTCCTCTGCTGACTTTCTCTGCACTACCTTCAGAAACTACACAGACATGTCTATCAGAATCTCTACTGCCTGTCCTACATTTTTCACCAAAATTTCGTAGTCATGCTCAGCAAGTCCTTTGCAACCCTGTCATGCCTTTCTCTTGAAAACTACATAGACATGCCTAGCTGGCCCTCTTCTAGCTTGCTCTACATTGTTCTCCAAAAATATGCAAACATGCCTAACTAGTCTCTGCTACCTGTCCTGCACTTCTCTTAGAAATTGTGCAGAACTTCCTAGTAGGTCCCCTACAACCCTGTCTTTTCTTCCCTTGAGGAACTTCATAGAAGTGCCCTATCAGGGTCCCACCTTGCATCTACCACTAGTTTCCTTCTCTGCACAATTCTATCTCCTAGTGGTAATTGCATAGTTTTTCCCGACAGTGCAGGATGTCCTCTTAGAGTTCCTCATTCCAACCTAAGTTGTGATCTGTGTTGTCTCAGTGAGTTTTCCTCCCTCCCTCTCACCTAGAACATGATAATAATACATCATGCTAGACTTGGAGTTTTTGATTTTAATGTCATCCCATCTTGAGTGAATTGTAGGAACAAGCACATTGATAGATTATGGTGAGATGAAAAATAAGATGAAGAAGGGGCACACATGCTAGAAGACTTGCTTGCAACTAGACAGACGTACCAAGCATATTAAGCAATAAGCGAAAGAAACGCATGCATTGAGCCATCATGGAAGACCAAGACCATCAAAGACCTTGCAACACTATGCCATGTGGAGGAGAAGAAAAAACACACCAATATTACATTCATCACTCAGTAGCACAATAGCTTGACATGGACACAACATTAAGCTAGTACATGTCAACAGTGTAATGTCGAGTTGTGTCATGAGTTGTCTTGGCCACATCACCACTATGGGCATATCCATTGTAATTTAATGTAATGTAAAATTAATTCCAATGGATGCAAACAAGAAGTCAAAGAGTCATGTCAGTTGAAAAGTCATGGGAAGTTGAAGAATCACAAGGGTATTCTAAGAGTCACAAGGGTCATGCATCACCCTTGGCTATATATACCCCTCCCATTATATGAGGAAGGACTTTTCACCTTGGCTCCTCCCACATAGCCTTTAGAGACTATAGTTGTTTCTTTGAGGAGAGAGGAGCGGCTCCAATGTCCCACTACTCAAACTGCTGATGTATGCTGAACATATGTGTCTTAGGAATTTTTCTTAATTCATAAGCCTGTTAATGCCAACACGTTTTCACAAAAGTTTTATAGATGCTTGTAAGACTACACTTTAAACATTTGTAATGCATGTTTGCTTAACTTATACAAACATAGTTGAACTACTTTGGTTATTTTAGTACTTACATTGTTGAAGATGTTTTATACTATTTATCACTCTTGTCTCATCTGTGTAGACTACTCCATAGGACATTAGACATACCATTCTTATTTTTTTTCTTATAACAACCATCACCTCCATGTGGACTACTCTACTGGATGGTGTACGTGTTTTCCCTTTCACTTTGGTTTTAACGACTTCCACATTTGTTGTGGTCTACTCAGTTTGGGGTTAGTTAACCCAAATTTTGTATACAGTTTTGTAAAAGATGTAAATTCTGTGATATATGGAAGCAAAGTGCATAGATGAATAAGAGTTAAAGGGGCTTAACCCCTTGTTTTAAGTAAAGTTTTGAGTTGGTTTTGAGATTCACCCATGGTCCATGGAGCATGACATTGTATGGAAAATTCTATAAATAGGTGAGTCTTAGCGAGTCTTAGAACAATTTTTGATAAAGAATTGGGCTCATTGATGAGTTTTGGATAGGTGCTAAGGCATGAAGGCTTTGCTTCCTATACTTAGGTACAGAAGGGAAGGTTCTGCAGTTGAGTGTGTCGAGGCCTAGGTAGAGTCTATAGCTGAGTGCGCAGACCCCTTCAGCTATGTGCGTAGGGTAGTTTGAGTCTGTAATCAATGAATTGAAGATCAATAAAGACAATTTCCTGAAGAATTACTGAGAATTTCCATTTGTATCTATTTATGTTACATGTTTTCGATGAATGAAATGTTTTATGAAATAATGATTGAATGCTACATGAATTTATTGAATCTATATTAATAATGTATGAAATGAATTCTTAGCCACTTCTGTGAAGTTTCAAATCATTTCACTTATGTTTTCTTACGAATAAAGTAGATCTATGCGAACTGCAATCTAGTGTTACTCTTTGATGCACGTAAGTAGGTAAACCAACTGTTAAAGGCCTACAAGGACTGACTGTGGACATTCACAAAGGTCTGAAGACCACTTTAATTGAGCTGTAATGATGTTCCCTAGAAGTGTATCGATCTGTGTGGAGGCAGATCCAAGGTGTTGGAAGATCTCACACTAGTCTCTAGATGCAAAACTTTGTTCCTACATCCCTCGATACTACTTCGGGTGAGACTGCAGCCTGCACTACATGGGTTTTTTCTGAAAGGACCAGTAGTCTAGGGTTTTGTTGTCAAGACACCCTAATCCAACACCCTTGTTGGTTCACGTGTGTCTTTCCCTGGGCAGTACTATTATCTCTCATCTAGAGGCTCACTTTACTCTCTCCCTTTACAGTAAGAGAACCCAGACATAGGTTACATTATGCATTCGATAGGCATACTCACCTCGCTTTTTGAAGATACAAAAATAACACTTTCATGTGCTAAATAAAAATAGCTAAGGAAAATATCTAAGATAATGGCAACTAGGCCATCGTACCAGATGGGATTCCTACACCAAATGGTGTGAGGTCTAGTTGGGACTTCATACCAGGGAGATCCCCTAAATGTTGGCGGGTCTAGTACCATCAACAGAATTGAAGCAACTGATGCAATGTGTCATGTGTGATGAATGGCATTGTTAATGTCTTCTAGTACTGCCAGTCACCAGTGATCGAATGTTCTCTTACAAAGTTTTTTGATCGGGTCCTAGGTCGAGTTTCTATGGTTTCAAAAGGATTTGAAATAAAAATTGGATCACTGGTTATTAGTTCTAGGTCATTAATACTCTCTCCATTCTCAAGGTCAATCAATGGAATCTTGGTCTTTTCATCACTCCTTTTCAATACAAAGTGTCTTGGTCATATCATAAATGAGTCATATAGGGGTCATGTCATCAACTTATGTCATCATCATGGGAGTAGTAATAGGGAAAAATGATGCTCAAGGAGATTTCAACTTGTTTCAACATCTGTATTCATATTCCATATACCTCCCTCAACCTTCCCTCATAAATACCCTCATTCCATCCAAAACCCCTTTTTCTTGAGAAAAATCTTAAATCCTAAGTCAAAACCCATTTTCCCTTGGAAAAATTCATACCCCATATTAATTCCCAAACTTTACCCAAACTCCCTTATTAAATTCCAAAACTCTAGCCAAAAATCCATTTGATACATTAACTCTAGCCATTTTCCCATATCGTTAAACATGCTTCCATACCTTTTGTAATACATTACTTTTTAATGTATTATAACATAACACGTTATCCTAGAGGCACAAACTGGGCCTGTTAGCACTCCAAGAAACTCTCCTAGGTTACAGCTCGGAGATGCCTGGTAACATATAATCTTCAATATTGTTCTCAAAACTATTGGAATGGATGATGGTTTGGAACAAGTTAGATGACCATTTCAGCTCTATTCCCACTCAAGGCATGCATGAACACTCTCAACAACACAAGGCTTTAAACCATTAATGCTCAATATTTTATATATTTAATGGATAGATGGAGAATACTAACTGTATTAGCAGATTGCATATATCAACATAAATGAGTAACTAGCTACAGGAAGAAAAAGTGAATATTGATTGTACTCGCAGATGCATATATGACCACATATGAATGGTTAGCTATAGGTAGCAAAGAAGCTTGCAATTCTAAGTTATTAAAGAAGAGATAAGATGACAATTATCTGGCCTTAAACACAAAGGAAACATGAACAAATTGTTCAAGTGCAAGCATAGAACAACAAAGGGAATGGGTGTTGAACATATTATGGCAAAAGAAGCTTATATTTCTAGAATGAAGATGAGAATCTTGAAGGAACAGAGGAGGAATAATCTCCAAAAGTTGAACCCTTATTACATCTCTCTAACAGCTATTTATAGCATTTATCATGTTATTCAGCCTTTTGAGGCTTGAGAGAGTGTAATCGATCACTTTGTCTTGTTTAACTATTTGATTCCCTGAAGGCAAGCATGGCTTGGCATTTTTTCTCTTCTAACAGAGGAATAACCACATTCAGATATTTTGGGTAGTTGTTGTGTTGCGTGGGAGCTCTCCTGAGCTAGAGATGCTTTATGATGTTATTTCATGAGCTGTGATGTCTGCTCCATGACCCTTTCTATTTTGATTTGGCTGTGTTGCGCTCTCTATGCAACTTGATCAATTCTGTTTAGGGCTAGCTACGTGTGCTCCATGACTATTTCTGTTAGGGCGAGGTATGCTGCGATGGAAGAGCTATCAGGCCTTTGTTTTCCCTTTAGATATTTAGAAAGACTGTTCCTTCTATTAAATATAGAAAACACAACAGCCTTGTGAAAATCCCACCCATTCCTATCCTTTTCGGACTTAAAAAATCATTAGATGTGGCTATCAGTCTCTTGGGTCTGCCCTTGTTGCTGTTGTAAGTCACAAAGAAGCCTGCCATGTGTATTTTCCTCATATTGTGAAATATTCCTAAAACGTTAAAAACACAAGAAAATTGTTGTCGGCAAACATCAAATATTATATATATCACTTCCTGGACCCTTTCAGGTCCAAGCTTCATCATAAATTCACGAGCCAAGTTTCCTTTGTAATTTTCATTATATAGCGAAAATATACCAAATACATTTGAAAACTGCTTGGGCGTGGACTTAT
>APFE030792086.1:0-18964 GCA_000404065.3 Pinus taeda
GTTTCAAGGGAGATTCAAAATGAAAACATTGTCTTACATCAGTTGATGCATTTGATTTTCAGGTCGGTACTATTTCACGTTGACCCTGAAGATTGTTGATCCTGAAGATTGTTTTTTCAGACTACACTACAGGCCTCATTACTTGAGGGACAGTGCCATTTTAGTGCATTAGGATCTTTTAGGGTTTTAACGTGGGCAAGAAAGTTACGGCTACACTTGTTTTACTGTAGTTTTTGTGGGTAAATGAAAAAATCCGTCATAAACACGATGCTATCAACTTTGGACTGTGGATAAGGGCTTTTGGGGAGTTATATAGATACATAATTTTTAACTTAATGTCTTATATATTTATCTCGTGGTCATACTTTTTTCAATAGTTCGTTGTTTCATACTTCTGAAATTTTTGTTGCGGCTAGGGTTTGATTCCCACGGTTGGATTGGCCGCCTGAAATACTGATCGCATGGATATTCGCTGTTTGATTTTTATTTTGAGTTATATATTTGGATTTTATGTGGAATTATGATTGTCTCTGTTCTTTACTCCATAGCTCTAGTGTAGGAGTCCTTGTATGTTTGATATACGATTTATTGTGGTAATGGACTTGCGTGGGTTCTGTCAAAATCCCAACCTAGAGCCATATAACCTTTACAGTGTTTATTTTTCCATTCTTTTTACTGTTGAAAGAAATTTCAAGGTTTCTGCCACTTGTTTTGTATTTTCCTAATACCACCTCACAAAGTACATAGGAACATTAATTATTTTACTGTAATTTTTTAATCAAAACTTAATTAGTGAAGGGTTAATTTATTATGAGAACATCACTCTTGAAGGGCAAAATTTTTAATATAACGTTTCTTGACGGGAAGCATAAGGACCCAAAACGTCAAAAAAAAATTGTATGACGGGTAAAGAGAAATCCAAATTCCTACCCTGGTTATGCTCATTTAACAAGTTAAGAAGATTGGTAGTGTGACAAATATTTCGAAATTTAGAATTGATGTGAATAAAAATTAGGCAAATGAAGAGAAAGTGTTTTTCATATTCAACCCTCTTAGTATCACATATGTGACAAATTATTTTATCACATGGTTTTTTTGGTAATTGACTAAGCCCTACTTCACTTTGGAGCTCATGAGAATTAGTTTTTATCTTAGCAATAATCATTTTATTCTGACACTAGTTAAGATAGAGAGATAATTATGACTTTCAAGATTGAGGTTGATCACCTCCTTAGTTTCTTTTTCCCCTCAAACTCTTTATGGGCCCACAACTTATCATTAAATTTGGAAGTCATAATATCTTTAATCTTATTCTTCAAATTGATCTCCTTTATCTCCCAATGGTCTAGCCAAGTTTGGAGATCCTTATGTCATCATAATATGAAATTTACATAATATTTATGTTAGTTAAAGACAAGGTATCAATTTTAATTTTATAGAATTTGATATAGTGATAGCTTTGGCTTTGATTTCGTGTGAACATCTTAAGACTCTATAACCAATAGTATAGCGAGTCATTGACACATAAAAGAGAAAATTATTTTTTAATCAGCGCAATGGATACATTGGGCCTACACGATTCACCCTTCAATTGATTGGCTTATGAATGTTCTATACAACATTCCTCTTTGACTTGTGTACTCATTTTTTGGTTGGCTTGAGAAACCACAACCCATGGGCATCTAAGCCATCAAAATCACCTAGGGATTGTGCCCATCCTGGGTCACACTAGCCCTTAACATGACTAGATTTTTGCCATAAAATTTCAAACGAATAACTTTCACATCACAAAATAACTTAACGATACACCCATCACCATATATTCTACATCGTGTAGGTTTGTATACTTTTTTCTTAAACAAGTTTTTAAGTTTCCTTATTAGTTGGAATTTGAGTAAGTGAAAGAATCCTTATGGGCGATATGCTTTTGCTAGAGGATACGCCATGAACACCCAAAAAAAAAAATTACAATACTAGCAAAATGTAAAATCACTGTAAAAATTCCAAGGTTCCACACAATTTCTGTGACTATCTATATTGGACAAAACAAATTCCAGTGTTTGTACATAGGAGTTGTCTATAATGCGACTTTTTGGAGATTCCGGTGACGGAATCCGGCGGAAGAAATGAGGTTAAATCTTGATTTTTAAGCAGTTAGAATGATTTTTTAACTGCATATTTGGATTCAGCGCCCTGAAAAACCCCTGGGAGCCATTGATTGTACAAAAACTAGCTATCAAACTTGGGATTCCAATGAATTGCTACCGGATTTTGACCGGAGAAATCCGCCAGAAAAGCTTTCAAAAAGTCGCGTTATAGACTACTCCTTGTACATATATTCCTCATTTTGGAAGTTATGACTTAAAGAGGATGTCCACGTAAGCATCCCAAATGATCTATGGGCCATCCATTTTTCCAAGAACTTATGATACGTGTTAATTACTTGGATGTTGGTAGCAGGTACAGACAGGAAAGGAGAGCCTGCTGCCTCTGCACACACTGTGCATGCGTTACATGATGATCATCATTTAGTGGAAGCTGTCACTATTTCAGTTAATGCATGGCCACGTGTTTCCCACTTCTAATAAATACGCAATTCTTCCTTCCCTCCACGTCACTGTTCATAAGACAATAAGTCAATTTGTGGATAAACTCTACACATTCTGTGGCTAAAAGTTATATGAATGCTTTATACGCACAAGTCAAGAAACAGCATCCTCCATCCATAATTAATAATTAATGATTTAAAAATTTATATTTATAATGTTTGAATGACTTCATAATAGGTGTTCTAGCGGGCTTTGTCAAGGATTATGAAGCTTCTTGGGGTTTATGATTCTTGGTAAAAGGTGGGTGTCTAAAGAGATTGGGGTTGGTGTAACACTTATTTTTAAGTTTTAAGTTTTGCAATTGCAATTAAGATTTATAAAGTTGGAAATGAAAATATAATTAATGCAATGCGTATTTTATTTATATATTGCCCAATATTGAAGAAGAGATTATTTAACATATATTTTGAACACATATTTTGATGTTTACTGGGGAATATGTAAGGGGATTTGGGAAGTTTCTTATCTTATTTGAATTTAATGCTAGATTTTTGATTTGGTAGTTGAATTACATAACTACTAGTACTTATGAGAAGGAATGTGAGCGACACTAAAATGCTCCATAGGTATGGGCTACGTACCGACATTTTGGATAATTTGAATTAACCTTGTAGCCTAAGGAAGGGGCACATATTCTCATATTTGGCAAAGTGTGTTAGGTTAGAGTAATTAGATGGTAGACAACCAATTTCAATTGTGAACAGATAGAACAAAGAAAATATTGTGAGCGGTGGGGGGGGATAGTAAATAAAATATTGTGTGCAATGTGACTTGCAAAGTGTTGTGCATATGGACTTAATGAGTGGAATGAATTATATGCGCACATGGATTCTAAGACTACAACTCTAAGCAAAAGGTGAGAGAAAAATCCTTGTGAATCACAACAACGCATGTGGAGTCATGGACTACCTAACTGGAAAGGGAAGTCAATGTTGAAGCCTTCATCTTGAGCTAGGGGTTAGATGGATTGCTAAGAAAGCTTTTTGAATCTATGCACAAAAAGAAACATGTTGTGCCCACAAAACAACTTATTGTAGTTATGCACAAAATGCAACTTGTTGAAGTTATGTGCAAAAGCACTAGAAAAGGGAAGAACCAAGGGACTGATAGCTGAGTGAAAGGCTTCCTTTGCGTTGCGAAGGCCTTGTGTAGCTACATTGTAAAATATCAAAAAACCTATCTCGATGGCTAAAAGGCATCATACTTAATCCTTATGTGTGAATGAGAGTAGCCTTCATCTTCTCTACCCTAGGTTTTCTCTCAAGGCATCAGATCTAGCTCGAGGGTGGCCAAATGCAAGAAAGACTGCAATGTAGCTAAGCCTATGGTTGGGTGGAGAATGAAACTCCCTTCTTTAGTTTCTAGGAAACTTAAGTGACTTGCATAAGTGTAACTATTCTCTTTTGATGAAATGTTATTATTGTTTAGTATTTCATAATTGATGCTATGTTAGTTTATAAAACATGTTGGAATGATGAACTAGAGTAATGTGTATTGTTCTTCGTTACTAGCGTTACTTCCTTTATTAAGAATTTTTCAAGTAGAAGTAATCTTTAAAATTTGTTACCTGTAATGAATTTGAGATGCATGGTTTTGGGAATTAAATCCACAATATTATCTAAGACTAAGACTCATCATGTTTTTGTTAGTATGACTAGCCATTGTTGGGTTAGTGCTGGCATTTGAACAACTATGTTGTATCCATGAGTTGAAATGAGAAGATTGTGGGTGGTTCCCTCGATTGGAGACTTGTGGAGGGGAGCTTAAGGCCCTATTGTGATGTTTCCAAGTGATTGGATACAATTTTGTTGTTAAGGAGTTTGAAGAGCTTGTTTCCTCAAGTGATAAGCAAAAATGATGGTTTTTTGGTTTGTGAGTTTTGGAGTTTGAAGCTAACCTTTGCATCCTAAAAGGGTGAGAAGAATCACATCTCTATTTAGGTTAAGTTGTGGAGTTGGACTTTGGCCATATTTTGTTCCTTCTTGTGAGGATTTGTTTAAGTACAATGCTTGAAAGCATCTAAAGATTGGTGATGACTTTTGTGTCTAGATGTTTTCATGGGAAGATTGATGCATAGTTACAACCTTTTATAGTCATCAGATAGACTATTAAATCTCCTTTATCAAATTAATTCTTCCTTAGAAAGTTTTGGGTTGAATTTGGAAATATGGGGATTGGGGGCTTTTAGCCCCAACCGCTAGTCACATGAGTTAGTGGGGATCTGACTAGGAGCTTAGCCACAAAGGTATTAAGTGAGAAGAGCCATATGACCAACCTCAAGTCATCGAGGCCATTTTTGACATTCCCAGTGCATGTTGTCCTAGCGTCATGGTGAATCATTACAATGATACTTCCCAGTGGAATGGTGAATCATTACAAAGTCATGTCACATGGAAATTAGGGAAGTGTACCTTTATGACATCTTTGTCAATTCATGGAAAAATTTCAAACTACATTAAATGCTCTTTGGTAAATTTTCAAAGCCATTCTGACAAGTTCTTCATTAAATTCAATTAATGTACACACCATACCATTTTTGCAATTTCTTCTCGCCTTACCATCTATGGCGATTCTACGTCCTCCTCTTCCTGATCTTTCTCACAATAGTGGTTAAATTTATTTGTTTCCTACTTTTTTTATCCATTTTAAACTAGCCATTTAAAATTAAATGGCATCACTAACTTCTACTTAATTATTAAAACCCTTAAAACACTTAAATTGATAAGTAGTAAATTGAAAATTTAAAAGTAATCATTTATTCATAAAAAACCAATCTTATAAATTTTATTTAATTAAAAAATTATTTGTAAATACATATATATGAAATAATTTATATTCATAACAATATGTATTTTTAGTATATTTGACATTTTTCTATTTAGTTACTTTGTTTACTGTCTAATAATTTTTAAAATATAAATGTTCAAAATGTTTAGATGATATTCACAATGCATTGATGATTAAGATTTTGAATAATTACCACTAAGAAGAGAGATTATCTTAAATTATACCTATGACAAAGTGGTGTTTCTTTGAACAATAAATTTAATATACTGTGAATTTCATTTTTAAGTAATTTTCTCTTCCCATAGGTTGTAGGGGAAAATATTAAGCACCTTGTAGTAAGGTTGTCATTGGCTCACTATCTTTCCATCTTGTCCTTTAGATGAGAATAAAGTGATATCCAATGGACAAAATGAAAATGCAGTAATCTAATCATTGACTTTACTGCATGGTGCTAAATGTTTATAGGTTGTAGGTATCTTCATATCATGGCATATGTCATATCTAATCAATGAAATACTATTAAAAGCATATGTCATATTAAATCAATGGAAAAATATTTAAAAGTTTTTATTAATAATAAGAAAAAAAAAAAGTGAAAAGTTGTTATATGTGTCGTATGCAATATTAATAGGAGATAGGTATAGCACCATCAAGTGAAATAGATAAAGTGAGTGATAGCATGTGGTAATGTGCTTTACATGCAACAAAGGTAAATTATAAGTATTTTAGGCTATAACTATAGGTCGAGGAAGGATATTCCATTTACCACAAAGCCTAATTAGAAGGAAACACAAATTCGATAAACCTTTTTCATTCATATAAAATATCCTCTCAAGGTAAACGATAAGTGTAAACTACCAAGGTGAACCATGTTTGTTAATCCTCTGTGTAGTCTAACGCCTCCTCTAGCATTAGTATACTTAAATCTTTCCTTTCTCTTATCTTCATGGTGTGACAACATATACATTCTAGAAAGACTATGACACGTTGAAAACTATTCAACCTCATCCTCTCATTTTCTCTAATATTTTTTAAAATTTAAATTATGACCATATACTTCAAAATTTTATGATAAATAACCACACAACTTTTATATTCTAAATTTCTTTCACAAATCACAGAAACTATCTACTAACTTGAAGAAGATTCAAGAAGTCTCAAAATATTGCATCCAAAAGCTCTTGAGAACAAAATCCCGTCATGGAATTCCAACTTTAAAAGGTTCAATTCCTCAAAACACATAGTAGAGCCTATTCTTTTGGAAATATTATTTCCATTGATGTCAAATACATGGGGAGACTACTTATGTTCAAGATAAAGATTGGAAAATAAAGATTGATGGAAATATCATTTTGGGACTTTTGATTCCCTCATTGGATACCATATCTTTAAAGGAATTTTTACTCCAATTACCTAGCTCAAATGGGAGCACAGGATATATTTATGGAAATCTTATTCCAAGATATTTTTAATGGTGTATGGAATTCTCTCTAATTCCATGGGAATGAGGAGATATAAAATATTTTGTCAAGATGACCCAACCAAAGTACAAGCACGCACCATTTGGATACCCTATCTTTGAAGGATTTTTTTACCCAAACTACCTATCTCAAATGAGAGCATAGGGTATATGGTTGGAAATATTATTCTGATATCTTTCTAATGGTATATAATACTCCCTCTAATTCCATAGGAATGAGAAGATATGCAATATTTTGCGAAGATGACCCAACCAAAGTACAAGAAATCCGACCCAACCAATTTTACAAGTCATCCCCATAAATGAACATACAACCACTATAAATAAAGGGAATATGAGATCATTTTAACACAAATTAATCAAATAAAATATTTGAGTTCCCAAGAGGAGCTGAGGAATAACTTTTGGTGTGATTCTTGGAGTCTAAATGTGATTTATGGGATGAACGAGTCATTTGGGATTTTTTGCTATAACTTTTCTTCTAGGATGTTTTGGAATGTGAAAATTGGAGAACATAAAAAATTATCTTCATGTAGAAGTGGTTCAAATTATAGATATTCATTCATTATAATTTCATAGATATGCTCTAAGAAAGTTAAACCTCCTAAATGTTCCTAAAATCTTCTTCAAACATGTTAGCATGGAATTTTCACTATACCTTTTGTTCTGGGATGTTTCAGACCAAGAAACTTGAAGGGTACAAAGAGAATATCATCATGTACATATGGTCCAAATTAAAAACCTTGGTTCTTTGTAATTTTAGGATATGCTCTAAGGAAGTTAGACTTTCTGAATGCTCCTAAAATCTTCTTCAAATAGGTCAACTTAGCGTTTCGCTATAACTTTTGTTCTGAGATGTTTGAGAGCATGAAACTTAGAGGATACAAATAGTATATTTCCATGTACATGAGGTTGAAATTTAGTACCCTATTTCATTACAGTTTTAAATATATAATTTGAGGAATTTAGTGTTCCTGAATGCTCATGAAATTGATGCTTTAAACATGTTAGCTTGGCATTTTTTCTATAACTTTATTTCTGAGATTTTTTGTTTTGTGAAATTCGGATGAGACAGAGAAGAGATATTTAGCTACCTATGGTAGAAATTTCATAACCATATTTGAAAAATTGGATATGTGGAAGGCTTTGCAAATTCATTCTTGGAAAGAAGCCAAAAACAATAAGTTTTGGGAGAAGTAGACTTGGTGAAGGAAGAAACAACAAATAGACCTAGTGAAGGAAAAATAAACTAATAGAACCATTGAATATAGAAGCAACAAGCAAACTTGGTGAAAGAAGAAATAACTAATAGACATTAAGTAGATTTGCACCTACAAATATTTCAACAAAGGGATTTCTATATCCTATAGGTTGGTGTCTACAAAGAAACAAAGGGGATTGTTGTCTCTTGTAGGTTGATTCCTACAAAATAGTAGAGGGGATTGGTGTTCCATGTAGGTTGGTGCGTACAAATAAGTAGAGGGGAATGGTGTCTCCTCTAGGTTGGTGCCTACAAAGTAACAGATGTGATTGGTGTCTCCTATAGCTTGGTTCTTACAAATTAGTAGAGGGGACTGGTGTCTCCTATAGGTTTGTGCCTACAAAAAAGTAGATGGTATTGGTGTCTCCTATAGGTTGGTGCCTAAAAATTGATGTAATAGTAGGTTGGTTCCTGCAAGATATTTCATATAAAGAAGTTTTGTGGTTTTCTCCCATAAGGGTTTCCACATATATCTTGTGTTACTTATTCATTTTATGATATAGATGTTTTATGATGTTCGAATGTTTAAATAAGTAAAAATTATCGTTATACTAATTCAACCCTTCCATCTCAGTATAATTGTGAATACAACAATTAGTATTAGAGCAGGTTCCTATAATATTAGTCTAACCACTAGAATGTAGATTTCAAAGGTACCATGGCTAGCCTAGGATAACAAAGCCCCTTCCTTTGATGGGAAAAAATACATTTTTGGGAAGAAAAGAAAGAGAGAAGGATATAAAGTTTTAGCAATTCCTCCAACATATGTAGACATTAAAATTTTTTACGTAAGTAATTCCAAAACAATGAATGCCATCATAAGTGGTCTTGTTAATTCAATATTTGTCAGGGTAATGCACTATGACTCTACCAAAGGAATTTGGGATAAGCTTCAAAGAATCCGTGGAGGAGAAGGTAAAAAGGGATAAACCTCAAACTCATATAATACAATTTGAAAGCTCAAATATGAATAAAGAAGAAGATGTTGCATATTTTTTTCTCCAAACAGATGAAGTTGTGAACACTATTAAAGGATTGGGTGAAAAGATTGAAGAATGAACAATTGTTCAAAAAGTCTTGGGATCTATTCCTCTGAGGTTTAATCCAAATGTTTCAACTATTTAAGGAATGAAATATCTTGAAAACTTGAATATGGATGAAATACATGGAATACTCACTGCATATGAGATGAGAACATGAAAAGAGAAGTTTGAACTAAAGGAAGTTGCCTTCGGAGCATTAAAGAAAACAAAAGGACACAAAGACCATGATCACTCCATCTCTGAATCAGATGAAAAAGAATCTCAATTTGTGAGGAAGATGAAAATAGGATTTGGAAAATATTAAGGTAAGCTATCATTCAAATGTTTTAAGTGTGGTAGAATAGGTCATTATGCTTCAAAATGTCCATATGGAAAATTGGAAGACGATGATGATGAAAAAAACATAGAAATAAAGGAAAATTTCACAAAAAGGGAAGATCTCTCAAGAAGAAAAGTTTTTATTTCAAGGAAGATAGTAGTTCATCAAAAGATAGTGATGAAGGTGCATTTGATGATGATCAAGAAGAATGCATACTCATGGACTTGGGAAAGAAGAAAGATAAATCATATGTAGTGCACTCTATCTCATAAGGGACCAAGAAAGGCAAAGGTAATATTCCACTCAGCTTCGATTGTGGTAATGAAGGCCATTTTACTTCTAGATTTCCATATGAAAAATATGAAGGAAATGATTATGAAGATGATTTTATATTCATGAATGGTCAAACTGTTGATTAACAAAATAAGTATGATCGGAAAGAGAAGACAAATGCAGAGGCAGACATTGAAGGTAAGAAAGATTTTCAAGGTGAGATCTTTGCTACCTTAGAAGAGATAAAGAAACTTGCGATAATAAACAAAATTTAAGAGGAGATATTGCAGGAGTCTCAAGATAAGGATTATTATGAAACAAATAAAATGGTTTCCATCCTTAAAACTTAATTAGAAGAAGCAAGGAGGATGAAAGAAGTGGTGACAAAACGATTGGAAGAAAAGGAAGGCCATCGTGAGAAGAAGCTAAGATTGTTTCCTTAAGAAATGATATTGAAAGGGCAAATGATCAGTTTAACTTTGGAAGAAGTTCGGACATCTTGGACAATTTACTAATTAATTAGAGACCGCCTTTTATTGAAACAAGTATTGGTTTTAAAGAATATAATGAGATGTTTAAAGGAGAATCAAGCTCAAAGACACTAGAAGAAGAACCTAAAAGATATGTCACATGTGCTAAAAGGATCAAGCAACAATGCAAACAAAGTCAAAGATGAAGACCAGGATTAGCAGAGACATGATCCCATCAATAGTGCAAATGAAAACATGAAAGAAGGGGAAGAACAACATAGATCTAATCCTCAAATGAAAGAAAGTAGCACTGGGCAAGGAAATAAAGACCAACTGAGACCCAAAAATGGATTTAAAATAATTTCTCCACCAAGAAGGCTCATCACATCTAGGTATCAAAATTTCTTTTATGGCCATTACTTTTCATGCAATAATTTTTGTCACAAGGAAATAGATTGCATAGCTTATGTAAGAAATTACTATAGTATAAATAGAAGAAGAGGATCTTATAAGACCCTAATGAATAACTATGAAGGAAACCAATCTAGAACTTCTTATGAGGTGGTCATAATTTATTTTCTCCTCTATTGCATTATGTTGAATGTTGCAGACGCAATAACTATGGTCACAAAGAAAGTGAATGTAAAATGATTCCAATAAGCCCTCTCAAGCAAATCAAGCAAGAAGAATCCACAAAGATTTGGAAAAAGAATCAAGAAAGAAAAGAATATTGTAGATTTGTACTATATGCTCAAAATCAAGGAAATTAATGGTACATTGAACGTTTTTACTCAAAGCATATGTTTGGAGACAAGAGCAAGTTTCTAACTCTAAAGATAAACAAAGGAGTAAGTGTTACCTTTAACAATAATGCTTCAACAAGAATAATGGGAAAAGGGACATTTTTTTTTTAAAGGGAAAGACCAAAGCTCAAAATGTACCATATGTTGATGGTCTTAAAAACAATCTCTTAAGTGTTAGTTAAATGCATGACCAAGGATATGAGGTAATATTTTGTTCAAATGGTTATCAAGTAAATAAGGTGGATTCAGGTAAAATTGCTACATTAGAACCTCAAACAATGTATATGTATTGGATGGAGGAAAATAAATTTGCTACATGGAAAAAATGGATGAGAGTTGGTTATGGCATAGGAGACTAGGTCGTCTCAGTTTTCATTAGCTTTTCAAGCTAAGAAGAAAGGATTCTATACGAGATATTCCCAAAATTACAAAACTAAATAATACTATTTTCAAGTCATGCCAATTCGAAATCAACCATGAGTCCATTTCAAGGCAAAGGAGCATTCAATATAAATACCTTTAGAACTTATTCATATAGAAATTTTTGGACCCATGAGAACTCAATCCCTAAGAGGTGAAAGATATTTCATGCTCTTATTTGATGATTTACTAGAATGATGTGGCAAGGTTTGCTAAAATAAAAGTTTGAAGCTTTCGATAAGTTCAAGATCTTCAAAGAAATCGTTGAAAATGAGATGGACTTGAAGATTAAATGCTTAAGATCAAAGAGAGGAGGAGAATTCATATCCAACGAATTCAATGAATTTTGTGAGAAACACAGGATAAAAAAATAGTTCTCAGTGGCTAGAACTCCCTAGCATACTAGTGTGGTTGAATCCTAAACAATATTGTTCAATAAATGAATAGAGAAATGCTTGATGAATCAAAAGTGCCAACTATTTTTTAAGGAGAAGCAGTTCAAACAACAATCAAAATTCTTAATATGGCTCATATTGGAGTAAATAGAAACAAGACTCCCTATGAACTTTGGAATCATAAACCAACTTCCCTAAAACATTTCAAAGTCTTTGGAAGTAAATGTTATGTCAAAAGAAATGAGAACAACTTGGGAAAGTTTGATTCCAGAGTGAATGACAAAATTCTACTTGGCTATCCTTCCAAGAGTAAATGTTATAAATTCTATAACAAAAGACTTTTCAAAATAGTTGAATGCATTGATGTGAGAATACATGAGGCATCTATTTACATAGGTATCTAGCAACAAAATGACAAATGAAATGATCCAATAAGCTATGAGCCCCATGAGGATGAACTAGAAGATAAATAAGAACAAGAAGAACAAGAGGAAGAGGAAAAAGAGGCAGAAACACCACATTTAAAAACTCCCTCAAGATATGTTTAGTAAGTTCACCCAAAAAACCAAATCCTTGGGTTGGGGATTCAAACCAGAAGGAAATTGATAAGCACAATGAGGCATGCCAAATTTTCTTTACTTTCCAAGATAGAACCTAAGAACTTTTCCAAAATTTGTGAAGATAAGCATTAGGTTAATGCTATGGAGGAAGAGTTGGGCCAAATTAAGAAAAATGATACATGGGAAATTATTTCTAGACCAAAAGATAAGAATGTAATTGGGACCAAGTGGGCCTTCAAGAATAAACTAAATGAGGATGGGCACGTAATAAGGAATAAGGCTAGGTTAGTCTACAAAGGGTATGCTCAAGTGGAATGTGTGGATTTTGAAGAAACATTTGCTCATGTAGGTAGAATTTAGGCTATCATAATGTTTTTGGAATTTAATTGTTTTAGAAATTTCAAAAGGTTATCAAATGGATGTCAAATCATCCTTCCTAAATGGTGATTTACAGGAAGAAATCTATGTTTCATAACCAAAAGGAGTTCAGTTGTCAAGAAATGAAAATGATGTTTGCAAATTGAAGAAAGCATTATATGGTCTAAAGAAAGCTCCTAGGGCTCGCTACTCAAGACTTGACAAATATTCACAAAGTAAGGTTTCAAAAAAGGAGTATTAGATATTGATAATGAAAATTTGATTATTATTGTGGTATATGTAGATGACATTATTTTTTGAAGTGATGTTAATCTAACGAGACAAATGTTTGCTGTAGAAATGAAAAAAGAGTTTGTGATGTCCATACTAGGAGAAATTTCATTCTTCTTATGATTCCAAGTGACTCAATCAAACAAACACATATTTGTCTCTCAAACCAAGTATCTAAAGGAAATATTAAAAAAAAATGGCATAGAAAATTGTGCAAAAATAGCGCTCCTATGGTCACAAGATGCAAGTTAAGCAAATAGGATGAATCTCCTGATGCAAATCAAACTATGTATAGATAAATGATTGGTAGTATGCACCTTTTAAAAACTTTAAGAGAAAACATCATGTAAGTTGTTAGTTTGGTTGGAAGGTTCCAATTTGCTCCAAAAGAGAACCCCTTGCTAGCTATGAAAGGAATCTTTAGATATTTGAAGGGCACCCTGGACTTTGGCCTATGGTATTCAAGAAGCAAATACTTCACTCCAACAACATATACATATACCAACTTGGTAGATAGTGTGGATGATAATAAAAGCACTAGTGGAGGAGAATTTTACTTATGTAATAGTTTCTTGGTTGAGTAAGAAACAAAATTCTATCTCCCTCTCTACAATTGAATACGAATAAATTACAGAAACAACTTCTTGTACTGAATTTCTCTAGATGAAACAAATTGTGCAAGATATGAAGGTAAATCATGATCAACTTATTTCCGTTATCTGTAATAACGCAAATGCTACCAATATGTCAACGAAATTTGTTTTACACTCAAAGACCAAGCACATCCCCATCAAATATCACTTTCTCAGAGAACAAATAGATGATTAAAATGTCAACTTAGAATACATTTCTTCAAAAGAAAAGGTTGCAAATATCTTTACCAAACCACTACTTAGAGAATATTTTGAGTATATTAGAGAGAGTTTAGGAGTAACCTCTCCTTGTTTTTCTTAGCAAAAGGATAAATATCCAATTTCAGTTCAAAAGGTGCATTGTAGAAGACAAAAGTGTTGTTCATATACAACACAATCAGGGGGTGGGGGGTGCAGGGGGAAGACTTAGAAGCATAGAAGAAGAAATGTTGTCTAACACCTCCTCCCACATTTACCCCAATTCACAAGCTCTCTAGGGTAAACATGAGATGAGAGTTAATATGTGAGACCCAATTTCCAAGATGCATTTATGGAAAATGGGGTCCACATGTCCAGAACTGACTGCAAGCACCTAGTGACACATGATCACACTGTTATAATCCTAACTTGACCAAACACTATTTCGTTTCAGTTTCATTTCCTTAAATTTAACACAATTTAATATTTTGGCAGTTTTTTGGGTTCTAAACTTCCAAGGTTGTTTTGAGGGCCTAAATGACATTTTCAGGGAAAACGAAGAGACTAGAAAAGTGTTGTAAGACATTTTATAAATTTTATGCTTAACCTACTCATGGGGATCTTCGAAATGAGGTATTATGATAGTAAAACAAAGATCATATGCCAAATTTACAACCCCGAGAAGTTGGAGGTCCAAATTACTCATTTATACAAACATTTTGTGTGCATAACACTTGTAGGTTATAAATACATATATGTTTACTAATTCAATAATCTCACCAGAGAATCATCAAGAAGGCCCTATTCCCTCTCCACATAGTTGCAATGACACTTATTAGTCCATGCATTCATCAATCGATCAATAGCTAAACAATTCATGACATGATCCATAGAAGATACACATCACATAAACAACATATAACCAGAAAATAACCAACATATAAACCATGGAAACACAACCATAATATCACCAACATATTGCCAACATTTATACATGAATCACAATAGAAGAATAACTATTATTAACATATGAAATTCCGACCAAGTTAGGGACTTCCACATACCACCCAACCATAGATTGTGCAGAACCAAATCTCTCTTTAAGCCAATCACCCCCACGCCATATTCCAAGTGTGAATATTGTATCTCATGGAATAAACTAAACAAAAACAAACCAGTGCTTCTAGAGGCCAAACCACCTCAACCTTCAACCAATGATTATGCCTCATGGTCGAACATCACTAGCACCAACTAGATTGGTCTCTACCCAAGTTGCCAAGGGCTCCATGAACTAGTAACTCAACCCACAACCTTCGAGGGCTCCAGAGCGTTTTTCCAACCCGAATCTAGGACTAGTAAATCAACCCACCAAGGACTCCAGAGCATTTGTCCAACCTAGGTTCCAGGGCTAGTAACACAACCCACAACCTTCCATGGCTTCCAAAGTGTTTGTTCCAACCCACAGTCATAAGGAATTATGAGCACTGATCATAAAACAATCAAGTGGAAAACCCACAACACCATGGCTATCTAGGAAATTGCAAGGAAAGGATGAAACCATTGTTAATCTAGACAATCCTCCATGCCAATGACAACACATAACTAGAAATTCACATGAATACACCATGCATCCATAAATCAGTAAGGAATCACACATGCAACCTATTAATTGCAAAGTAATCTACTTGTAGCTATTGATCCACTTGTTCCCTTTGTGCCTTCCCACTTTCCTTTGCCTTTATTTCTCCAATCCAAGTGAAAACTAGAGTGCTCCATGCATGCTCCAAGAATGCTCTAAGTGTGCAAGGGTATGAGAGAATAGAAGAGAGCTCCAACCTAAAACTGAAAAAAGTTGTGCATTGACCCTCATAAGCCTTTTTATCATTGAATCCTTTATTTTCTTCATTTTTACTTCAAATTCCCTCTCATGAAAATCTATGACCTTTCGGCTCTCTTTTCTCTTATTTTCCTTTATTTCATAAATAAAATGCCAATTAATGCCACTTTTCCCTTTCCAATGCCTTTGCCAATTTCCATAGCCATTTATTAATCACGAGTGATCCCCATCACTATGTTTTACCCAATATTCAACTTGGAATACATGTCCCATGACCCTGGTTTGATTTTTTATTACATAGGAAACTAACCATGGGCTATTGCATGTTGCATGAAGGGATATATAGACATAGCCTTTTCAAGGGGAACCTTATTGCATAAAAAGGAGAAGTAAGCAATCAGAGGAAGTAATTATTTTTCTATTAAAATATCAGGGGGATAAATTGAAACTTGAAGTATAAAAACTATTTTCCATTCATAAAGGGGAAGAATATGTAGACACAAGGAGAGATAGCAAATAGAGGAAGAATTTGCAGTTACTTTAGACGTTGCAGATAGAGGAATAGTTGTAGTCACTAAGAGAAGCTGTAATAGAGAAAGAGTTGCAGACACTAAGAAAAGTTGCAAACATAAGAAAAGTTATAGATAAGTAGAAGCACAAGTTCATGGGGAGCTTCCCTTTTCCATTGATGGCAAAAGGGGAAAAGTTGCAGGCACAAGGATAATTGTGTTGGATCCCTATAATACTAGTGATTACCCCATTACTATTGTAGTTGTACCCCTTATTAATATTGTTGTGCCCTTATTGTCCCCATATTTTTATTATTGTGCCCCATAGAATCCCTCTATTGTTATTTTTGTGGCTTTATATTATGATTGTTAAGTCGGTTGGGTTATATTGTGACTCCTTAGACTCCTATATATAGAAAGGAGGTTTTGTCATTTGAATCATCCAAGAATTGTTCATTTATGTAATGTAAAGGAGGTTTCCCCCTCGAAGAGGCTAAATTCTAAAGTGTTGATCTATCTTTTCTATCTTTTTCTTTAGTTGGTTTCATAACAGATAGGGTGTATTACTTTTAATTTTTAGGTTATAAGTTATAAAATGCTTCTGAATTTGCTCAATACTTCTCCATGATTCTCTCGAGATGCTGCAACCCCAAACCTCACAGCCATATAAGGTAACAGGAGTGACTAAAGTTTTAAAGAGGAACTTCTTTTTATCCCACATTACGAGGTTTTCTGCTTCACAATTATTTTCAAGACCAAAATAACCTTTCCACCCCCCATTAATCCTTTTCTCAATGCTATGATTCTAGTTGAGCTTGTGATGAATATCAATTCCTAGGTACTTGTGAGAATACACTTCCTCCAATTTATTATTGTCATACATAAAATTAGCGTAAGTGTACTTCTTGGATTTGATAATCATAACTTTTGTTTTGTCAGTGTTAACAATCATACCCATGGTAGAGCATAAATCCTTAAGAAGCCTGAGTTTCTTATCAAGATCAGATGGGCACCTTGCAAAAATAACAATATCATCAACACAGAGAAGAAGTATGATGACTATCCTAGATAAGAAAGTGACATCACATCCTGCTTCCTCTAAATAGCCTTCGAGCATATCAATGTAAATTCCAAATAGGGTAGGGGAGAGAGAGCAACCTTGTTTAACTCCGATGTTACACTTAATATCTTTCAACCACCCCTCATTTCTCTTTAGATTGGCAATTAAATTCTCGTATAACCTTATAACGACACTTCTCAACTTGAGAGGAACCTTTAGCTCTTCTAATCTATTCCAAAGGTTATATCTAGGAACCATATCGAAAGCCTTTCTAAAGTCCACAAAGCAACAAAATAAATTGGATTTATCATTATGACATTCCTCCACAATGATCATACACGTAACAAGGTGGTCTATTGTTGAGTGATCATAATTGTCGGATAATTGGCTAAGAGAGGGCTGATCATAATCGTCTGATAATTAGAGGGGTTATTTGTATCCCCACTTTTAAAAAGAGGGATAATGAGGCTCTCAGTCCAAGGTTTAGGGAACCCTTGCTTGACTGCTTGATTGAAAATCTTGTGGATGTGGGGGATGAGGACAGGACCTCCAATTTTAAGATTTCTGCCTTGTAACCTTAAATTTCTTTAGCTTTCCCATTAGCAAGGCAATTAACCCCAAACTTAATGTATTCTAAAGAGAAAACTTATTTTTTTGTGAGCAGGGTTTCCAAATTATCCATGACATTTGGAGATTCATAAAGCTTTTTAAGAAAGGAATTCCAATCGTGAAGAGCAATTTTATTATTATCTTTTAGTCTTCGTAGTCACAATCTACCTCCAAAATTTCTTAGGAGCTACCTTAGAGAGGTGTAAAAGATTCTCCTACCTTTGAAAAATGTGCTACCTCTTTTTCCTTTTAGTTATGGCTTTGTATATTTTTATCTTGTCCATTTTAAGAGATTCATCAAAAACTTCCTTAATTGCTCTCCTCGCACTTTTAAAATCTTTGTCATACCATGGATTGGTTTTTCTATTTCTTTTATTATTTGAAACTTCAATTGGGAACTTGTTAATAGAATATGAGAGGGTTGTAGTAAAATTATGATATAGGTCTTCTATGTTGTCTATACTAGATAGAGGAAGAAAATTAGTTTTTAATTCATTTAGAAAGAGATCATTTTTATTTCTATCAAATATTAAGTTCTTTTGGTTGTAAGTATTATTTTCTATGGGAACTCTATGCATAAAAAATTGAGAGTTATAAGTAAAGGCCTATGATCAGAGTCAGGTTCGTGGTCGTTTAAGATGTCAAAATTTATTATTTCATTGTATAATGGGAGATTGGAAATAACATAGTCTACCATGCTACTACCAAGTCCATGGATGCGGGTCATCTTATTGGAATTGGGCCACTTTTTTAGACCGTTGCAAATTATGAGATCCTGAGCACTACAGAGCTTGACTATCTCCAACCCAAACAACTTTTCCCCGAGGTATTTAGACCTCCTTTTGTACCTACTAGCAAGAGTAGGGTTTTCGTCTAACCAAAGAGGATTAGGGTTGGAATGATTTCTTATAATAACAACTTGGTTGTTTGAAGTTCGAGCATTAAAGTCGCCTATTAAAAGGACATTCCCATCATTCCTTAGGCTAGAAATATCATTCTCTAAACCATTGTAAGGGTTAGTTTTATCTAGATTCTTCTTCTTATAGAAGGT
>APFE030792088.1:1476-32509 GCA_000404065.3 Pinus taeda
TTGAACTGTTACCAAGAATATTTCATGGGTAGTAAATTTTATGGCACAGGAACAAAACTTGACCTTTTCATGTTTCAAGAATCGAGAAAAGGATGAAAAGGTGACTCTATCTCTTTTGAGGTTTAATGAGCCTGAAAGGACAAGTGCTCAGATGGAACTTTTCTTTTAAGGAGTCCGAAAAGGAATTAAAGTGACTACTCTAGAGAAACTAGGCAAAAGGTTTACCAAACATCCCATAAAACTACATATACACCTTGGCAATCATATGAAAACCAAGGACTTTCCATATGGCAATCAATCTTCCCGAATGTTGTGTTCAGTGCATTACGGTTTGCAAGGTGGTAGACATGGCTTCCTAAGGATATAGGATGATAACCTAGTGGGGTCTCCCAACATATACTTGATGGTACATGGGAGCACAATTCCATACTAGACCGCTATTGAGTCACAGAAGGAGGAATCACCCAACCTTGAGTGGAAGCAATAGTGACTAGGTTTAACGACGCCGGAGCACATCTCTAGCCTAGACCTCTAAGTAATGAGCATTATTTTCCAATGCGTTGCTATGTTTATTTAGTTCATTTTAAAGTTGATCTTGAATTATGTTTCAATTTTCAGGCCTTACTATATGCATACAACAAAACCTAGGATGCAGCTAGAATGAGCGAAATATCCTTCTACTTCAATGAACAACTACCTACAGGAGGGTAGAGAGATCATTCCCAAACCAAGAAAACCAAGATAAGCAAATGCAGTCAATCAATGCATATAGACATCAATCTCTATAGTGCATGGATACTACTAATGAGAGATTTTATCATTTGCTTCCCAATATGCAAACTTGAAATGCAAATTCACTTTCACTTTCGTATACTAAACGAATGTAGTCTTTTGATTTTGATGTTTAAAATTTAAAAGAAATAAATAAGCAAGCGCGAAAAAACTGATTGATCCAAAAAATCATGATCTATGTTCGGTAGTGAAAAGAAATCGAATCAATACCAAAGGTTAGTTCAATAATTGTCACCAAAAATCAACCAGAAACAAGCAATGGGGAAGGTTTAATCAAACCAACAAGAAAATTGCAAATGAACCTTGGGAAAACCATCAACCAAGCCAATTGATTCAAGAACTTGAAAGAATGAACTAGGGCACACAGGAAAAAAAGCAAGATTCATTCAACAAAGCCAAAGAAAGAGTGCCTTAACCATAAATAGTAAAAAACAAGCTACTGAGCAAGAAAAAAAAACAAGGGATCAACAAGATTGGTGAATTTAGGAGGTAGAATTGAAAAACAATTCTACAGGAAGCGTCGTGGGAACTGCACAAGCAACTAGCACCGGTTAGCAACTAGCACGGAAGTACATGTCTTTTCTGTGATGTGCCAATTTCAGGAGTCATCGCGACTGTGCGACAATATTCAGTGACGCACAGGACTTTACAAAAGAGTGAGCACAATGTCAGCATGACTGTTAAACTATTTTTCACAACGATGTTAAAAACAATGACAAATGAACAAAAAACTCCCAAAAAAAACCAGTCAATCCTACAGACAATAGATGGATTGCCCAAAGCGATCTAGGTGACCCAAAAGACTGATAGTTAATCCCCAAAATTCAAGAGAGACCAAATAAAAATCAAAACAAGAGCAAACAAGAGAAGAACATAGGACAGACTTCCCCAGCGGAGTCGCCAACTTGTGATGCAGGAAATTGTTCCCTCTGCGGACAGAGGCAACCCCTCTAGCCATAGAGTGGGTCTAGTCACAGTAAAGACAGATCAACAATAGATTTCCTTAAATAGTCATAGTTGGAGGTCTATCTCAACCAGGGGTCGATGAAGTTTCGTTGCACTGCTCCAGCTTTCTCTTCCTTCTCAATGAGTGATCAACCTGAAACAATGTAAAGGAAATACAACAAAGTACATAACCAGAAAGCAACGATGATCTATTTACTCACAAAGTCAAGAAGTCATGAGCTATCAAGTAAATTACATACAAGACATAGGAAAACATCATTGATTGTATTAATAATGAAACAAGAGCAAGCTAACAACCAAATTCTTGACGTCGCAAGCCTTCTTAGAGGGTCCAACCAGTGTGTTTCTCAAGCATTCACTCTCTGAAGATGGATCTCCCAACATACAATGTCTTTCTCTCACTCATAAGTTTTAACACAAAGTTAACGGCACTTCACAACCTTCCACAAGCTATCAACAATCTCACACTTGTCACACCCACACCAGCTATCTATCAAACTCAAAAGAACTAACAACAGTGCTCAATCCAAGGAATTATCAACTAGATAATCATATCAATGGTGAGTGTTTAAATAGGAGAAGGAGTCTCCATAAAATGTGGAAGAGAGAGCTCATCCCCAAGGAAGGTAGCAGAAATGACGGAGCTGCCATACCAGAGGAGGAAGGGCGACATAAACCATGCCAACAACTAGGTCTGGAGACATCCAGAAGGCCGACTGTTGGAACAAATTTGCCCAATATGGATCATCGCGAGTTTATAACTAAGCTTTAGCACTGACATTGCTAATAGGTAATGTAGCCAGTCAAATCGTCGCTAAAGATAGCAGATAGCCTCGCATTGGAGCAAGAAATCCGACCGTTGCGGGAAACAGATGTACTCCCATGATGGAAGCGTAGCTGGATTGTTTATGACCGTTGTTCATCGCATATATTAAGTTAATTCTACCGATGAGGTAGAAAACTTAGGAAAGGTGGGTCAATTGGAAACATAAGAGAGCATTTGTTTAGTATGAGCATGTTTTACTTGGACACATGACATAGTAGAAGGACTTGGGTGAAGGCAGTGACAAATTACTGTGTAACATTAAAATTTTTGGGTCTTATCTCAAGATGAAATTTCCAACAGTGGTATTCATCATGGCCTTATTTGGAACATTGTTTGCATGTGAGTTCCCCCCTCTCCGCCCCTCCCCCCTATTTCTTGACTGGAGAATTCTTTTTATCCTTTCCTTTGAAGCTCCCTTTTCCTTTTTCTGCATAATTAAATGAATTGTCACTAGTTTCTTCAGACAAATTCTGCCCTCTTGCTTCTAAATGAGTTTATTATACACAAACTTCATCTAGTTCTGCAGGGTTAAGCATGAGAATTGTGTGTATTAAGTAACTATTCAAACCTCCAATGTATTTTAGTAGAATATCTTAGGAGGAAAAATCTATACCCAAAATCAAAGCTCTTTTCCTAAATTCTTGAGTATTACTTTATACATTTTGACCCTTAGCTTGCCTAAATTTTTTTCAATCCATTATAGCCTTTTGCATATATGCTAATGGATAAAATTATCTTCTTACTGAAACAAAAGAATAAGTCCAAGAGGATAAAACCTTACCATGTTTATTCATTTCCACTGAAGTTTTGGCCTCCCATGAAATAAGTCCTACACTTTCCAACCTAAGAGAAGCAAGCTGAATTTTGGTCTCATCATCCTTGATTCTTTGTATTCTGCAATACACTTCAATATGACGAATCCAATGATTTAATTTCTCAACATTTACCTCTTCATCATACATAGGCATTTAAAATTTAATGTCAAGCTATAACAAAGGAGTTTTACCATGTTTCTTTGGAGAATTTGGAGGTGTTTGTGAAAGGGTAGAAGAAGTAGAAGAAGATGAGGATGATGGAGGTGAATGTGGTGGCTTGTCACCATTACCTCCATTCCATTTTGGAGATTTGCATCCTTTTTCTCCATCTCCTTTTAGAGGTTTTGAGATCTCACCTTGAAAACATGAATTCCTCTCCTTATAAAGAACTTTTACCATTTCAAAAATTTTAAGGAATTTTTTTTTGAAATTTCTTTCGTCTTTAGACATCCCTTAAGGACCTTCTTCATGTGCCATGACTAGTGAAGCTTGAGGTATGTGTTTTCTCCTTGAAACAATGTGAGGCATTGGCTCCACAAGTTCTCCTTATCCTATTTTAAGCTTCAACCTTGTAAGCATCAGAAAAACACTTGCAAACAAAATCAAACGTTCAAAATAACCTTAAGCTCTCATACCAAATTAATCTGTAATGCAAACTTGAAGGTGATGGAAAAATTGCAAGTAAAATTTTATGCATTTTGGGTAATGGATCATTTTACAAAGCACATAAAATAATTATTTTTAAACTTATTTAATAGTAATAACATAGACAATATACCATATCAGAAACACATAACAACAAAAATGATAAAGGAGTTCACCCCTCTCCTGAGCTACATCTCCTGGTCCAGCTTCCAATGTTGGGCCTCTTTCATTAAGTGCTCAAATTTGTGTTTATATGGATTTATAGTGCTCAAAATGTAAATATTATGTCTCTAATGGCTTCAAAGAAGTAAAAAATCCCTATTTTGGCTCTTATTGGGTTCAGTTTGGCCAAAAATTGAAGAAGTTATGCTCTATCCAAGTTTTCCCTACTAACTGATCTACAAACTACACTAATCTGCTATCCATCCTATGACTCCACCTTTTCCAGGCACATCGAGTGACAATTTCTCTTGGCGCTGGAAATATTTGTGCCGAAATTGGTGCATTTTGTCACCTCGTTTAAATGCCTAGTAAGGCCTGAAGGCAAAAAACTAGGACCACATGAGGCCATGTTCTCGGGGGGCCAGGGCTAACCACGCACCCCTATCAGTATAGTCCCCTGGCTCTTCAGTGTTGGTTCTGTGGAACCCATAAAACCGGGGTTCGTTCCCAACCTTCCGTGCCCAAAATCCAAATTATGCACTAAGCGCTCTATTATTGTGGCATGTTGTTACATGCTCCATGGTGACCGTGGGCTACTTCCAAAACTCCATCCCCAATTGTTTCGCTTCTGTCTATTAGCGTTGGTCTGATGGTTTAAATACCTTGATGTCAAAATCTTGGGCTGGGGCTAAGCACGAGACTTTGACTTCCCTGCCTGCGGTTGGTGTGGAGTGATTGGGGACTAGGGCTTAGCCCTAGGCCCGTGCCCCAACAACAAATTACATACATTTTAAATATAACTTTTCCACAATAGATATGAAGTCCCACCTACGCCCTAATAGTAAGGCATTGCGCTTGTAAACTAAAGGTCATGCGTTTGAATCCGATTGAGGCTAGTTCAACCCTTAGCCAAATTTTGCGCCACCTTGAGGGTGCCACATGGCAGCTTGGAATTGGGCCACTTGGCATCCAATCATTGGGCCATGAAAATCCCACCAACCAATCAAAACTTAGCATATTTCAATCAATGTGGTGAGCCCAGGTGGAAGCCTACCATTGGCTTGAGAAATCTAGTCATCATGTCCGATCACCCTGCCCAGTTAGTGTATGGACTGCCTAGTTAGCAGTCCTGCAACCAACCTACAATTTTTTTTTTATCTTTTTGGTAAAATGATTAGATCGTTATATTTGGAGCATACAATATCAGTTTTGAGCGATTCAAGTTGCATTGGATTTAGGTTATCGAGATCTACACTCTAGTACAAGTTTCAAGCACTTTTGAACAATTTAAATTTTGAACACTTTATTGATCCCCTGGGTCATTTGCTTTCCTAACGTATGCCTATTGCATGTGTCTCTCTTCTCTACCGTACCCTTGGGAAGTCTTGTAGAAATTTTCTACATGATATTCAAATCTCTTTGGTGCAAGAGGACCCAATCTTCTATGCCAAAACTCAACGATGTCTCAGATCTGCACGTTCTATGCTTTAGTGCTCAAAGCAATGGAGTCTTCTACATCCAATTTGTATAAGTTCTTCACGTAAACCCTGATCTTCTTCACGGCTATGTGATGAATGAAATCATTTCCCTTACTAAATATCACATCGTAGCCATGGTCCTCCAACATGGAAACTGAAACCAAATTCTTCTTCAAATCTGGAACATAAATGACATATTTTGATGTGAGAGGAGAACCAGAATCCCTCTAAAAGGTAAAATTACCAATGTCAGTCCAGCTATAGCTCCCATCATCTCCCATAGCGATGTGCATCTAGAGGTCCTTCTCCTCCAAGTCACTGAAAAACTCTTTGTTTCCAGTCATATGGAATGAGGCTCCACTATCCAAGTACCACACACTACCCATCACCAATGTCACCATGCAAGTGATGAGGATGAAATCCAGTTTTATTTTTGAAGCAAGAGCTTCATATTCCACTCCTATTGAGGGATTCTTATTGACCTTCTTGTGCTGAAACTTTGTGGCATAGTTTCCTAGCTTGTGACAATGAAAACATTTAATCTTCGACATGTCCTTCCTCTTGCTGCCTTGACTAGAATCTGATTTGGAATGGGATGACTTCCCCTTTCCTTTCGTCACATTTCCAACTAAGGAATGGTTCTCCTCATCATCATGCTTCGATGAGGATCCATCTCTGGTGTTCTGTCGAATCTCTTCTTGTACCAAGTCGAACCACAATCGCTCCCACTCGGGTAGCTTCTCCCTCCCATTAACTAAGTCCTGGTAATTGTGCCACCTCTTGGGAAGTCCTAGAATGTCTAGTATCACTAGATATTCTTCAACAATGGTAACACTCACACTTCCAAGCTCATCCTAACATTGGGTGAAATTGGTCAAGTACTTCAGTATTGAGGCCTGTTATAGACATTTTTGGGCACTTCAACCCCAATCATAAATGTCCATAAACTGAGGGCTCCTAAGTCCCTAAAAGTGTTGCTTCACTGCCTAAAGGAACAAGGTCAACTGATTACATCTTCTCCCAGAAGTTCTCCACTGAAAACTGCTCATAAATGGTCAAAACTAGACCATACTGAAAGCTCAGTGCAGAGGGTACGATGCATATCACCTTCCTAGTGTACAATGTGTGATGCATACTAAATTTCTCCTCTGTAGGGTGCGATGGTTGGGAATGGACAAATGGCAGGGACAAAATACGAGGTGGAAGGTCATGGAATCTTCTAGAAGCTTCCCCTTTGACACTTGCCTCTCTGTTTTCGACCAGGGATGAGTAAGAGATCGTCATTCTCCAAGTGGGAGAAGGAACTATGAGAGAGAGGACACTAATCAAGATCCCAGAAGATGACTCACCTCTCTGTAATCATCTATATATGGATCCCTCATCACAGAGATCAGGAGGCTGGAATTTTGTATCTTATAGAGAAGTGTTGTTGGTTTTCTGGTGTACATTCATAGCGTTGGGTGATCTAAGCTTTGCTTGAGGTGAAGAAGGGCTTCCTAGCTAGAGGATGATGCTGGGTCAGAACATATGGTTGTAATCCTCTTACTACTTTTCATATTAATAAAGCTATTCTTGTTTTCTTCCATATTCTTGTGTACTTGTTTATATATGCATTTATATGGTTAACACACATCTGATCCTATGTTATTTATAAATATAGATCTTTGTTTCTTCGATAGTAGTATGTTGTTGTGATTCCACAGGTTCGTTTTGAAGCTGGGCAGATGAAGAAGAAGCGGTGAAGCTTTATCAAGAAGGAGAGGAAATCAAGTGCAAGACTCAGGTTGGTCTCCTTGGTTCTTCTCTTGTCTATTTTCATAAAAGAAAATAGTCGTAGAATTTACTTATTTGTTTCTAAGATAGCCACCCATCTTAGTGGGAATTGCAGCATCCAAGTGGACACTATTCTTGGTAACAATAGCATTCAAGTAAAATGCACAAGCTCTTACCCACTGATGAACTCGTTTCTTCGTACTTGTACTCAACTGCACTAACCAAGACTCTGCATGCAATTCCTTACTCAAACCACACTTATCCACCAATTTAGGACTAACATAGCTGTAATTATATCTAGGGTCAATCAAAATAGAAATAACTTGATCACAAAGCTTACCGTCCATTTCAATAATAGATGGCTGATGCTTTGCTTGTTTGTTATCCAATGTTGCATAGATACGTGGAATACTTTGACCAACATTTCCAATAGTTTCTACCTCCCGCGCACTATATATCTTAGGCCTACTGTGGACAATCCTTCATGTGATGATCTCCTCCACAAGTCCAACATCAAATGGGCTCCTTATTCTTCTCCTCGGATCTGTGTCCCTATCCTTTATCTAATGCATTGAACCTCTTAATTGTTATAACATTCTCCTTATTAACTCTATTTTGTGGTAGTACTCATTTCTTGTCCCATTTTCCTTTGTTCTTTTCATTACCTCTCCAATTTGGCTTCGTCTCAGTTCTGTGCTTCAATTGTTCATAGCAATTCTTCAGTTTTTGGATAACCTTCTCTATTGATATAGCCTCATCGAACTCAATCCTATCTTTGAATGCAACCGTAAACCACTAACAAATCTCTAAATATTAGCCTTCTCCTCCTTGAGTTAAGGCATATACCTCACCAACTCCAAGAATCTGATAGTGTACACATCATCTATCATGGATCCCATCTTTAGCTCATAGAATTCTTTCGCCTTGTCATCAAAGTATCTTACCGACAAATACTTCTTCCTGAATAGTCGCTCAAACTCACTACAAGTCAAATTTTCCTTATTTATAGCTCTGATATTCTTCATGTCTTCCCACCAAATGTCTTATTTTCATTTGAGACTGAATGTAGCCACTCTAGCTTTCATGTTCTCTGAATAGTCATGCAATTTGAAGAACTTCTTCATTCCTAGCAACCATGCCTCTACGTCTTGCAATTTCCTTACCTCTCCATCAAAATTAGGTGGCTTTCCTTTCTTAAAACCTTATGGGAAATACCCCTTATCACTCCTCCTGTAAGGATGATAGCGATGATGATCATAGTGCTTATCTGAATCACAACTAGAATCATTCATATGTCTATCCCTTATCCTATTCGGAGTGTGCAACAATCTCCCATCTCTAATTGTGTCATCTCTATCTCATCGGTTACCACCATGTGATCTACTACCATATGCCCCATTAGTTCTATCCTCCTGTTCATGGTTGATCCGAAGCGATCCCTATCACTCCAAATTTGACAAGCTCTAAAGTATGACTGTATTTACCTTTGCTAATGTTTCCTATTCCTATATGATTCTGTCATTATCTACCTCACAACTCCTTATGTATTCCTTTAACATTCTCAGTTTCAATTCCAAGTTGGAAGAGTTCTCAACACCATACCGCTCTTCTGATTCATAGGGAGAGTCTTTGTAGTCAACCATCCTGCTATCCATTTGATATTTCTTCCTACAAGGTAAATCATGTTAGCTAAACCAAATCATAATAAACCAACGTACCTTAGTCATTACATCACTGTCATTACATCACTAGACACTTAACCACATGCAAACATGAACATGCATAAGTGATGCATAACCATCCACACATATGCGTAAATACATATGACCAAGCATGAATGAAAAATACTTGAAATTAAATCTGCAAGAATGATACATGCAACCAAGCATACAAGAATGTAATCAAACATACTGCAATGGTACATGTAAGCGACATAGATTGACATGTAACTATTTATACACTCACAACGATGCATTCGACAATCACATCTCAAATTTCACATGACAACATCACTACAACTATGAACAACATCATGCAAATGCAACAAGCACATGGAATGCAAGGGTGAGATCCACACATGAAACTAACATGCGTGCATGACCAACACATAGCCCATCTAGTCCAAGTGGTGAACCATTCTTTGATACCACTTTGTAACACCCTCCTCCCACATCTACCCAAGAAACCGGCCATCCAGGGTAAACATGTGATCAGAGACAACTATGATATGATTCGATCTCCTAACTCATGTTAAGGAAGTGGAACCAATGGAAACACAACTATGATGAGACTCTTTTTCAAGCCCAGAGATTAGGTTACTGCCCGGAAATGAACCATCTCTTCAAATCAATAAAATAATATGGAAATTACATTACTAAAGAAGCAAAAACTTGTTCAAGACATTGACTAGACCCCTACTAGCCTTGACAGACATCTCGTCAAAAATATTGCAAATGTGTAATCTACAAGTGTATTTAACAGTTCTTAGCAAAGGAGTCTCATACTTAGATGAGAATCGCTAAGAACCATTGATGCCTCAACACATAAACCGCTGATCTGAATTGGGATAGATTAGTAATGATGTGCTAATTCCCCTCATTAAAATATAAATATGTGCTTCAGGTTTGACTCCAAAATAGAAGTAATAGCATGAATTTTATGTGTTTTTACTTAAGTTCGTTTCATGAAGAAAACTTAAAACATGAAACTAAAACACTGAATGGAAGCATGCATAAAAAAGTAATGCACCAACCATTGATAAAGGAGTTCACCCCTCCTGGGCTACATCTCCTTCGATCATCTCTAAAGGCATGAACCCTTATCATTATGCTAAATATCAAGAAAAGAAGAGTACATAAGCTGTTGAAATGGAATGACTAATTTCTCCTTCACGAAAACAACTTCCTACAAAACTTCTCACTCCATACACATGTTAACCTACAATTAAACATGTAAATATTTAGCAAACACAGACATCTTATACCAAGACCCCATATTCCAACTTCCAAGAACATAAACAGTACTACAATCCACTTGAAGTGCTTAAAGAATTTTCTTTCTCCATACACATATAGAGAAAAGAAGAAATAAAGCTCTAAAAATGTTGTAATGGCAAAGCACATGGAGGTTGGAAGATCCCTGCAAGGTCATCTGTGTCTTCAAACTCCTGCATAAACTGAATCAAAATGAGTTCAAAATGCCTAAAAATGGAAATCTAACCTCCTTTTGCAACTCATTTGGTCAAAAATTTCCTTAGTTATGAATTTTGTCATTCTCTCCATAATTTTCTCCTCCAAATTTGGCTTACTACTAGTTAAGTTCAATATCCACAATTAAAACTAGTAATTCCTCCGAAATCAACAGTTTCACCATCATTCACGCTTATCTCGCGGTTAAGGGCCGAGTGGTCACATGTAGAGTGGTGGTCCGCGGTTAAGGCTATGGTTCCACGGCCCTGTCAGATATCGCAATCACAATCGGCTATCGACGAAGAGAGGAACGTCAACACTCTTTCATAAACTACGATCACCAATCTAGTGGATCTGATGCGTTATAAATTACAACTTTGAAAACATATCACGTTAGAGACTTATCGAAATCATAACTCATCGCATTTCGCTATTGGCGATAACTGCTAGAACCATATTGCAAATCATAATCATTTTTTGCGATTGCAATATGCAATAAATTTCATTGCAACCGGGCTTTACTAGGGGTCGTTTCTAATCATTATGTGATATGCAATTACAATCACATCACATTGCAACCTACTCTGTCTCGGGGACTGTTTCTAATCATTATGCGATATGCGATTACGATCGCATCGCATCACAACTTGCTCTGTGCTGGGGGACGATTATTTAGTACTTGTCCACATCTGATGTGTGACTTACGGGGGCCAATGGAAACCTGCCACTTGGCACTTCCTAATTCGATCGGACCTTTGCCATGTCATCTAGTCAACCCTGAACATTGACTTGCTCTAACTTCTGCATACGAGCTCAAATTTGATTGTTGTTCACACCGTTGGATTGAGAATGATGAGCTCTTCGATCTAAAGCTAATATTATTAGGATTATGACACTTTCATTTTTTGGCAAATTTTGAGCTCTAATCAACAACCATTCGATCAAAATAATAGGGACATAAATACTCATGAAATTACAACCATATAAACCACATACAATCCATCAAAATGCTCAGGAAAATACAAGGAAAAATAACCTTTCATTAATGGTGCAAAATCCAAACCCAGGATGGGACTTCAATGTTCCACACGAACATAGAATGGCTGAGCCAAATCTCTCTTCAAGCATTCACCCTCATGCCATATTACAAGCATGAACGTTGAATCTCATTGAACACATCAATCAAAACTCATCCAAGGATTCGAGAGGTCATCCACCTCAACCCATCTAGACATCACAAAACCATTATCCGATTGGTCTTTATCTCGGCCATCCAGGGCTCCATATCACTTGTTCCAACTAAGGCTCCAGGACTAATAACTCAACCCACAACTGTCGTCGGGCTCCAGAGCATTTGTCCAACCAAGGATCTTGGACTAGAACCCCAACCCACTGAGGGCTCTAGAGCATTTGTCCAGCTAAGGCAATGGCCTCTATTGACCTGATAGAAATTCTTGAGATCATGAGATATCCATTCTTCAGTTGTTGATAATGAGGTAAAATAACAATAACAAGACAAATAGAACCAATATTAGTCAAGATTCCTTTGATAGTCCTCTATTCCATTTTTGAAAGGCGTTCATTCCTGTATAATGAAGAGATTGTGAATCCCAATCAAAATCATTCGCAACCTCTTTATTCGTTGTTTATTTGGGAATAAATGAAGATTGGTATGGTTCGCAAAATCATTAATTACCAGTTGCAGAAGTAAATTTCCCCCATCATATGCATATCATGCATGAAAAGGTCACGTCAAAATCTTCAAAACTAATTTGCACTGTGTATGTGTGCACCATTTATATGTTTGGACTATTTATACTAGTGATTTTGGAGGGTGCCACTTATGGCAGAGAAGGTTCATCAATTCCTTCACAAATCTTGACCAAAGCATTTTTGCTTGGTGCAGTTTCCTTTCTTGGTGGTTCAATGAGCATAACAGTTGCTACAACATATTTGACAATTTGCAACATTTTTTTAGCTACTCTTACCTAGCTTAAGCTACTCTATCCTATTTTTAGCCTAGCATTGCCCAACGTATACTATCCTCACCTACTCTAACCTAGTTTGCTATAACTTACTCTTGGACACTCTAACCTAGCGTAGACAAACCTACTCTAACCTACTCTTGATGGGAAATGATTCTGCTTAAATATTGGGTGTGGGAAGGGGATAAAATCTCTCAAACAACTGATTCAAGACAAGTATACCAATCAATTTTCAATATTTTATTTATTCAGGGAAAGTATGGAGCCGTATGATCTATATCCCTATACTGTAGGGGGTTTGAAGGGCTTGCCCCCCAACATCTGGATGGCATTATAAACCTCGATGATCATTTAGCAAGGCTGCTACTAAATTATTGCATATATAAATTCCACTTTAGCATCGTATTGTAAGGAGTCAAAGTCTCTGCATTGTAATTCCTCCTGATTATTAGGGGATCTTTCCCTCAGCGAACTCATTTTCATCGAAAGATAAACATATTAATCAATTTTTTTTGTCGAAATTCACTGAAAAAGTATATGGTCATTGAAGGATCCTAAAATTCACTATGTTAGAAATGGTGAAAGACTTATATGGTCATCTTCAAAATGCCTATCCTCAAAACAAAAAAAAAGAGACAACCACAAACAACAATGCATCGAATCCTCGAGACACCACGCAAAATGACACATAAGAACTCAACATTGCATTAGTTCCAATTTCTACTGAACAACTACAACAGATTATCATGACCACATCCAAAAAAGAAACTATTGGTACTAAACAAACCCATGCATCATAAAGCTTGGACTCAAACAAAAAAATACTGACAAATATAAACAAATCACAAAAGTCTATTGTATCATCCACACCCAACTCTAGTCGTTCTTATTGATCTTGGTCAACAAGAGCTGCTATTATGCATATGCCTTAGCATCCAATTAACGCAGAAAAAAAATCGAATTTCTTCACTCTAATTTGACAAATCTAATACCACAAATCACTAAATTATAACCTAATGTAAAAATCACAAAACCACGCGAACAACAAAACCAAAAGATGCATTTCCAATCCCAACTATCAATATATATAACCTAAATTATAACCCAATGTAAAAACCACAAAGCCACGAAAAAAACAAGACCAATCCCATTTAATCAATGAACTAAATTTTGTAATAACTTTCTAACAGAGTAAAGAAAAACACTAAAGAGACGCGGAAACTTCTCATTCCCACCTGAATACGAATCCATAGTTAAAAAAAATTGTACCATGTAGATTGCAATTTATATATATATATCTATCGATGAAGCTATATTAGAAAAATCAAAATTCTTGTTACGCATGGCAAACGTAGATGAAGACAGAGAAAACCTCCGACGAAGTTCACCATCAGCTGCTTGAAAAAGTCAAGAGTTTGTTAAGCAAAACCTAATAAACAAAGATGATGACGGCCCAATATCAATGAATCCCAGGCAAATGAGCCCATACAAAATACATCTTCAACATTGTATCAGTGCCATCTGGACCTTTGGAAATGCATCTAACGTGGTATATAAGGAGGCATTCCACCCAAAGAACCAGCGCCCGACTGCGACTGATACTGCCCAAGCTGGGAACTCTGATATGCATTCAAACCTTGTAGAGCAGCTGCCTGGGATCCATAATCCCCAAGAACAGCGGGATTAACACTGCCTGCACCGCCATGATGAAACTCATAACCCCCCAAGCTCGGGTGCCCTCCATACGACCCTACTGATTTAAGCGACTTCTGAACAGATGGCGAAAACACAGGCGCCTGCGATAGCGAAGATGGATTGAATGAAGAAAGCGAGTGATTCAGCCCAGGAAAGATCTGATTCTGACCGGCCAAATTAGCATTAAACGCCTGACTGAGCCCGGGAGCACCGCCCTGATTAAAATGCAATGAGCTGCCAAGAACACCCTGTGCTGCCCCGGCCAGTATCGAACCCGCGCCGTGGGTTCCCGCCAGGTCATTGGGGTGTAGAGTGCCAGTAACAGGGGTATGCGTGCTCCTCTGCTTGCTACCCTCTGCTGCCCGCTTGCAGTTCATGGAATGACCTTCTATACTTTTGTTCGGCTCCTCCAAAGCCTTCTTAGCACCCTCAACAGTCTTGTAAATGAAAAGTGCAAAACCTCTGGACTTTCCCGTCTGTTTATCAAACCCTAACGGCCCTTCCTCTACTTCGCCGTATTTCGAAAAGAAGTTCAACAATTTCTCCGCCGGAATATAGGCCGGAACGTTGCTCACATAGATTTTCCGCCCAGTGGTCTCGGTGGGAGGGTGCGCTGGCGACGGGCCAGCGGACGCCATCTGGCAAGCAATCATCCTGCTATCGATTTTCTTGTTGGGCTCCTTCACGGCTTTCTGCGCACCTTCCATGTGCATAAATGTCACGAATCCGTAACCTTTGGATTTGCCGGTGCCCTTGTCCATGATGACAGTGCATTCTTCCAGTTCGCCGTACTGGGAGAAAACGGACTTCAAAGCCTCCGACGTAGTGTCCCAGCCGAGGCCATGGACGAAGATTTTTCTGTGCACCGGATCCTTGTCAGCAAGTTTTCGAATATTTTCTAGAAGTTGCGGGTTTTTCTTAGCGTTCTCAGAGATGATGTCCATCAGCTGGTCCTTGCTGAAAGGCTCCAGCAGCTTCTTCAAGTCTTCTTCGTCTTCCTCGACTTCGGCTTCAGAGTTTTCACTTTCTTCATCTTCTTTTGCCACGGCTATGTCTTCTTCGACTTCGGTTTCGTTGCTACCATCGGCTTCAGAGTTTTCACTTTCTTCATCTTCTTTTGCGAAGGCTATATCTTCTTCGTCTTCCTCGACTTCGACTTCGGCTTCGCTGGTGCTGTTTTCACTTTGTTCATCTTCTTTTGTCACCGCTATATCTTCTTGTGCTTCTTCTTCCACCTCCACCTTCCTCTTCTTCGCCATTGCCGCCATAGTTCAAACTCTCTTGCTTCCTCAGTCTCGCACCCTTCTCGATGAACACTTCAAATCTTACAACCCCTTGAAACCCTAGAAAGCTCTGACGGAATACAACAAACCAAAGAATCCACTGACTTTTATAATGAATTTTTACACCATATATATATATCGGCTTACAATGATCGTTTATTGGGCTCGTCCGTAATTGTCGGCTAAAAAAAATAAAAGTAACAAAAAAATGTTTAAGGTAATAGGAAATTAGATGTGTTTAAATATTTAAATATTGGCTCAATCATAATAAAAATGTAATATTAAAGTTAATTTATTATATTTTGATTTTGTTAACTTGTGAATAGATTTTGTTATTATATTATGGGCTATTGCCATGGCTTTTCAATATCACATGCCTAAAAACCATATTTTCTGAGTGTAAAATTTGAGGAAAGGTTTGCACCTAGAGAGATTTGGAGGAGCAATTGCACGATGGTGATGTGAATTGACATGGAGGTAGCTATCTACGTGAGCCTTCTTTCTGTATCCTTTGTGAGCCAACAATCCACCTCTTTTTCTTATTAGAAGAATCTCAAGGAATAGAATGCAATTATTTTCCTCAACATCCATTGTGAATTTAATGTCATTAAAATGATGTTAAGGTGGTTTAGGAAGTTGTTTAGCTCAGAGTCCCCATGCGGCCAATTCACACTAGTGTCAACAACGAAACTTATCCAATATTTGAGTTTAAGAAGGTAGGTTTCCAAGACTCTTCTCAAATTTCTCTATGAAAAGGTTGGATACTATGGGGGGATAATGGAGACCTCATAGACACCCCTGTTGTATGTTCGAAGTACTCACCTTGGAAGTGAAGAACATAGAATGAAGACAATCCTAAGTAAGTTTGGTAGTCTCAAGGTTCATAACCTCCATAACTACTTGAATAACTTCTTCTAATGATATCTTTATGGATAGTTGAGTTACATAGAATCTCACAACCTTGTCTTCTAGATCCAACCTTTTTCCTTTGATGAACTCCACATAATGGTTTGAGTCTTTAATGTAGGAGTAAGTTTTGCGAAAAGGGGCAAGGGAGTTGGCTACATATTTTGCTAATGCATATGTGGGGAATCCAATTATGTTTACTATGGGTCTTGCAGGAGTACCATTCTTCTGAATTTTGGGAGCTCCCTAGGGGTAATCTCATTACTCGGTAAAAGGCACTTATTGAGTCCTTTGTCAATATTGGAATCCTTGATGACTCTTTTGACTTCCTTGATAATCCAGGAAATAGGGTTGTCTTTAATTTTTTTGTAACTACCACTATTGTACAAGTGGTCCCTCATTTTTGAGATATAATCCTCCTTGTTCATCACAACAACGGCTCCTCCTTTGTCAAATTTTAGAATAATAATACCCTCATTGTTTCTTAGGCTTTTGAGAGAGAGTAATTGACTTTTACTTAGGTCGTTCCTCGGTGGTTTTTCTTTTCTTAGGTGGTTGAGTGTTGTGTTTTGAGAGCCCTTATTCCTGTCGTCTTTTTGAGTTGTATCATTGGTGCTTAGATTGTCTTCCATGAACTTTCTTACACTAGCCTGCTCCATTCTAATCTCAATGAGAGAGCTCGATTTGAAGTGCAATGTGTCTTCCTCATTCTTCATCATGTATGTTATTAAAACATGATTCATTATCGAGTTATGTTGGATGTTAACTAACCTCCCCACATCATGTTTTGTGCATGTGTTTGCAGTGTTGTTAAATGTGTCGAGCATACAACTATTACTTTTAGCCCTATCCTTGTTAAGAGCATTCCTATCTGATTTTCCAACCAATGCTTGGCAGATGGCTTTATTAACCCTTGCAATGTTTTTTCCTATCAATAATTTTCAATAAACTCTCCCATATTGAGAAATAGAAAACATATATCCATGAAAAAGTATGTATATATATGTCTCTCCCATATTGAGAAATAGAAAACATATATCCATGAAAAAGTATGTATATATATGTTTTATTTAGATTTAATAATTTTGAACAAATTGGTTGAACAACTCTAGAAGGGAGAGGGAGACATGGCGCATTCTGGTAATTACAGATTTGCAGATCTTTGTGGATCTGAAACTCATTATCTCAAAGACGCGAGTGAAGAACAAGCTAGGAATGCCTCTAAGGATCGAGTGTTGATGATCCGTGACACTTGGTTTCCAATTGAAGCAAATCAGGGTCTTGATTCTAACCTATCAACAATGCCAAGGTTTCAATTTCGAGATCCCTACCTTTCCCTGCCCAACGATCTGTTTCTATCATCATCAAAGCATGCAGAGGACAGATCTACCGCCTAATCTGATAGTGAGGGCAATAATATGATGTCAACCTTCTCGATCTACCACTTCATCTTATCTCTACACGAATATATATTGGGAGAACAATGTGATCTCATGGAACTGCGCATCTCAACAGTGATAGATTTGAAGATCAACACCCAGATTATCCAATTGGCAGACCTCAATGACACGAAACCTCAACTTTTGTGCTTCTTGTATCGATCTAGTCAAACAAAGGTGATTGGTCTTCATCGTTTTGTGCTTGGCCTCGACAACCCATGGATCTCAATTTTTATGCCGGGGACTCTCGATTTCTATGAAGGAAGACATGCTAGCGAAGTAAATCTCTTCAAAAGAACACAAGCCCTTTATGTGTGTTTGCAGTGTTTTTCAATGTGTCAAGAATGCAACTATTACTTTCAGCACTGTCCTTGTTAAGAGCGTTCCTATCTGATTTTCCAACCAATGCTTGGGAGATGGCTTTATTAACCCTTGCAATGTTTTTTCCTATCAATAATTTTCAATAAAATCTTCCATATTGAGAAATAGAAAACATATATCCATGAAAAAGTATGTGTATATATGGGTGAAGTGTTAACCCCTAACCTACACATAGTTTTCCAGAAATTTGCTTCCAACATGAATTGGAACTGTGAGAATATGCATTCTAAGATCTTGTTCCATATACTTTTTAAAATATATATTTATGCATCTTTAGCTTATATATTAATTAATTTTATAAAAAGTATAATAATCTAAAATAAAATTATAATTTAATTAGCTATCTCAGTTATGTCATAAAGTAAGTGTTTTGATGCTTATTATAAGTTGATGTCTATAGGCATTTACTAACAATTTAATTTATGTGTTTACATTATTAGGTATATCTATTTTGGAAGGTACATCTATTTTTTAATATGGTGTTAGGGTCCTATAATTTATAGGATCTCAAGGTAATTTAGTATTGTATCTCAGGAATCTTATTTTGTAAATACTTGTCAATCTGCCAATGATTTCCAAATAAAAGAAAAAATAGAATAAAAAAGTGAAAAATAGGGTATAAAGAAGAAAAATAAAGAGAAAAACAAGAATATTGAAAAAGAAGAAAAGATTGAACCCCGCCAAAAGAAAGAAAAGTCAAAAAGAATAATACTGAAAGTGTTGCAAGTCTAAATGTCACTACTCATAGATAGTTTTTTGCTTCCTTCTTGTAAATAAAGTTGTGTGTTGCTTGTTCAAAATGCAACAATCACTAGTCATAGTTTAATCATAGAATTTAATCATGATTAAACTCTTTTCAATTTCTGTAAATTAAGATAGAGAATAAAATTTTACTCAACAATTTAATCTAGGTAAATCAGTAGTTACGTAGAAAATGACATTGATCCAAGTGTTTAATCTGGATTAATATGAGAAATAAGGGATAGGTTAGGTAGTTTTTCATTCTGTATAAAAGAAAATAAAAATGGGTTTTCTAGTCTAATTGCACCCTAAAGGTAGAGATAAAAATGTTAGTCTAGCTAAGGGTAGGAAGATTAGGTCATTTGGTAAATATTTGCATATACAAATTTTATCCTAAGTTTTGATGATAGCATGGAAAGGTCCTAATTTGTATAATGGGATAAAGTTTTCATATATTTCATTATTTTATCTCTTACCCTAGGTTCAAAAGGGTAAACATGTGTGCTATGGTTGATGTGTTTCATTTGTTTCATTTTCCCTTATCCTAAGTCAGGAAGGCAGATCTCAAAAGTGCAAGTCGACAAAATTTCTTTATCGTATTTAGGTTAAAGAACGCCCCACTCCACACCCTCGGGGTCTGATCCCCCGCTTTATCCATGGACCTCGACCATTTTCAACCCCCCTTCATCCTTCTGCCTTTACCGTCGAGGCGGGGGGGTGGGTCTGCAAGGCAGTTTTCCCTGTCAGGCCCCATCCCTTACATTTCAAATTGTGGTGATTTTACAACCCTCTTGTTGAAATCGTTAACCGCCCACTACCCCCTCCAGAAACCGCCTTTCCCTTATCTATCCTATTGTGCCCCACCACTCTTCCCCCACCACTCTCTGCCCACCACATGGCATGATCGTTGGACCAATTAAATGCATTCCCAGCCAAATAATCGTTCTTCATTTATTTCAATTTCTCCCATGTAGCCATTCAGCATAACGGTCCTGTGCCATTTCTAATGGGACGTCCATCGCAATGTTTAAATACCTTTGAGCCCATCATGCTCACCCATTTCACTCCTACCATGTTATTTTATTCACAGTTCTCCCAAAACAACATCTGTCAAAGCATTTATGCAGCCAGGACTATGAAATACACTAACATTCCCTTTCCTTTTAACCTAAAAAACTGTTATTGCTTTTGTGCTCGGTAAGCCTCCTTTGAAATTCATCTTGTTCTCAGAATTTTATAGTCATGCCTCCCAAAACTAAAACTCAAGATAAGCCTATCAATCCTTTAATTCCCCCCGCTGTAGATTTAGATCATACACCTTTAGCTGATAGGGATTACAGGATAAGTGAAACTCTGTGTGACTTCGATTTTTTGGAATTGTATTGCTGGTTAGAGGATAAGCACACAGATAAAACCGATGAGATTGGGCTTTGGGAGTCAAACCTCCCCCATTATATTTTTCCCTTGACATTCCAAGCCCCATAAATTACCAGAAGTTGTCAAGCATGCTATGTCCCTACCGAGAGAGCCATTATTGCCCCTACAGGTGACATTCTTTTCACCATCACAGCCCAGTCCATTGACCAAATGATCTTGGCCCCCAATGTGGAAAATTCTACCCCTTTTTCCCTAAAAGCCTTCACCCAGCTTTATCAAAAGTTGGACTTTGCCACCAGAGCCAAAATTTTTTACATTTTCCCTACTAGAGAATGCCCAATTACCAAAAGGAATCCTCCATATCCTTCTTTGATTTTCCCTAATCAGGCCAAATAGATCATTTCCATGATTTCTCACATTTTAGGCTATCATTATGATCAGTGGGTAGATGAACCCATTTTATGATTCCTTTCTATATTTTCCATAGACAGCAAGCCCTTTATGATTTTCGACTTTAGTCAATTCTTGGCTGACAATATCCATGAGTAATTTATTAAGTTTCCTACAGAGTAGGTGTTCAATTACACCTCTATTTTGATTTATTTGAACCTCTATTATGAAGCAGAAAAGTTTAGTTTTGCATTGCAGAAGTTGGATGATGTAAAGAACCAATAACCAATGATTTTTTGGACCTCATTGGTCATGAGGGAACAACAAGAATTCACCTACAACCAATTTATTGAAGACTTTGTTCATCCAACCATGAACATTCTGAACAGTGCGGTATAACCCAGGATCATTGAGGAGATCAAAATAATTTTACACTTGCCAGATCAAGCAAAGACCTGATATTGGTACTTGTACTAAAATTACACAGAAATTAGGGTGTATGGATGTGAATTGGCCCCCTATAAACTCCCCAAATACCTCCCAATGAGGATATTTGCACTCGAGTATATCAGGTAGATCATAAATCAGATGAAATTCATTTTGTAGTGGCCAAGAAGAAGCGACAATTCAATATAAAGACACGGGTGGCCCCATTTATGTGTAACACAAAGACAACAAGCAAGGAGGCAAATAGAATACTAAAGAGATGAAGTTCAGTTTGAGCTTTACATGGTCTTATGGTCAAAAAATGGTTTAGGAGTTTACCTACAACAATCATCACCAACCTTGATGCTTTCCATCAAACTTTCTTAGCTAGATGGGAGATCAAGAAAAATCCACTTCAACTCCTAAATGAATATAAAATATTGAAAATGAAACCAAATGAAAGTGTGGAAGAATATTGTGAATGGTTCAATACTGTTTAAAACGCCATTCCATAAGACATCAAGCCCTCCCCTGGCCTATTTGTAATTCATTTTCTGGATGGTTTCGATGTAGATATGGAATATCAACTTAGAGAGAGAGACCTGAAAACTTTGGAAGAAATGCAAGCAAATGCTATTAAATTTGAAGCTAACATCCTCGCCAAGAAGGCTAAACTAAAGTCTGAACGCAGAGCTACCATAAAAGAAGAACCTTAAAATTCATCTTAGTGAGAGTAGTGAATCAGATGATGCAAAGAGTAAGCATTAATGACCAAACTCAAGCAAGAGAGAACCAAAATGCCCCTCAAACTAGAAACCAAAACTTTAGAAGGAATGTTCCCCAAATTAAACAAAGAGAACAAAAGGTTCTAGACTAGTAGGTTCAACCTCCTTTTCAGGAAAATTACACAGATGATGAGGGGAATATTGTGGAATATTTGGAGGATAATCAAATAAATTTTATGGGAATAAGTGATGATGAAGCAAGTTTCCTCACTCAAGAGGAGCAGGAAATTTTTTTCCTAGCCCAAACTGAATTGGGTTATGAAGAGTCAGATGAATATAAACAAGGGTTTGAAAATGCCATAATGGAAGTCCATAGGAAGTAAAACCTTAGGAGTAAAAAAATCCAAACAATCTCAACTTCAAAAGCTCAGATAATCCTGCTAAAAAATCATCTGAAATTGAACCCAGGAAAACCACATACAGTCTTGCTAAGAAATCTATGGATAATTCTGGTAAGGAAAAAGTAGAAATCCCTATAAAAAAGGTTGTTGACAGTGTTTCTAAAACTACTCAAACAGATGTCCCTACCACCAATCAACCAAAAGAGTCTATGACTAAACAAATCACAGATCAATTTTAACTTCCTAACTTAAGTGAGATTCAAACATTCTTCAACATTGAGAATGAATTAGCTAAATTGAAAATCCCTATTCCTCTCGCATAGTTAATGAGTAAAAACATTTACGTACCCCAAGTAATGAAAGCTTTAAAAATAGGGGAAAACACTGACTCTGTGAATCTAAACGATGACCGGCCTGAACTCTTATTTGGACTAGAAGTTGAAGGAAAACCACAGGAAGAGGGTGTTCCTCCATTCTAAGTTAGCCTGAATATTCATGACAAAATTATCCATAATGCTATGTTAGATTCAGGTGCCTCCCACAATTTAATGCCTAAAGCTATTATGGAGAAATTAGGACTTGACATTAATATACCTTACAAATATTTGTACTCCTTTGATTCCAGCAAAGTCAGATGCCTAGGTCTTATCAAATACCTATGTGCTATTTTAGCCAAAATCCCAGTTAAAAGTCTAATAATGGACATAATGATTGTAGACATTCCCCCTAAGTATGGCATATTGTTGTCACGCTCATGGGGAGAAAAATTACAAGGTAACCTGCAAATGGACATGACCTTTGCTACCATACCAGTTTTTGGGCAGCAAAGAAGACTATATAGGGAAACCTTGATGAAATTCATGGTGAGTAATCAAGACAAATCTCACAACTATCCACTTTATTCTGTTCATTCGTATTTAGATTCTTTCATTCTTTACAATGACGGGGATGTAAAATTTTAAGTAATCAATGCTGAAACTGAAATTTCTAAAACAAACCCAACCCAATCACAAATAACAGAGCTAAAAACTCCTCCTGAACCTCTTTGGAACATCAGTTTTGATGGCTCTTGCAGTAAAGATGGTGTTGGAGCAGGAATTTGGGTGGTTAATACAGGAAATAATCATGTTGAGGGTCATTCATACAGACTTAATTTTCAATATATTAATAACATAGCAGAGTATGAATCCGTTTATTTTAGGATTGCAGTTGTTAAAAAAGTTAGGTGCTAAAAGAATCTCCATTCAAGGGAATGCTGAATTAATTATTAAACAAATTAAAGGAGAATATTCAGCCAAACATCCTAGGATGAGAGCATACAAAAATGTTGTTCTTGACTTCCTAGAGAGTTTTCTTGAATATGACCTTTCTGCAATTCCTAGAAAACAAAACATCATTCCAAACAATATGGCTTTTTCAGCTAGTTCTTGTAAAATGCCTTATCCTAATCAAGAATATGTATTGGAGGTAAAACATTGACCAGTTGTACCTGATAACATGAGATATTTCCAGGTGTTTGGAAATGGTAAACAGATTGAAAGTTTCCTGCAATCAAGAGATGAATTTCAAGATGACGGTATTGATTTGGAATCTGAAGTAGATAGTCAAATTGTTGAACGTTCAGATCTAGAAAGGCAATTAGATAATTTAGATGTAAATACACCTGTAGATAAAATTGTAAATAAATTATAATTTCTTGAAATAGACCCAGAAAAAGAAGAGTTTGAAACACTCCAACTTAAAGATAATGTTCTGCCTAGAGGTTTAACTCCACAAGAAGAAATGATTTGATTTCAATGATGTGGCTAAGAAGCCTAAGATTGAGCCCTCAGGAACAATTGTTGAAGACTGTAATTTAGGTACTGAAAAGCACCCAAAAATCATAACATTGTCTAAATCAATCATAGCAGCTGAAAAAATATATTGCTTTATTCAAGGAATTTAGTGATTTTTTTTCTTGGAGCTATGAAGATCTTAAAACATATGACACATAAATTATATAACACAAAATTCCAATTAAAGAATATCAAAAACCCTTTAAACAAAAACTTCACAGAATATATCCGTTTCTGATGCCTTTAATTGAGAAGGAAATCATAAGAATGTATGATTCTAAACTAATAGTTCCTCTTAGGTACTCTAAATGGGTTTCCAATATTGTGCCAACCAGGAAGAAAACATGTGAAATTACATTGTGTATAGATTTTAGAAACCTAAACAAAGTTTCCCTAAAAGACAACTATCCCTTACCTAAGATGGATCATATACTACAAAAGGTAGTTGATCTTCTAGGATATCCTTATTAGATGGATTCTCAGCTTATAATCAGGTCTTAGTTCATCCCGAAGATTAGGAAGAAAACAACCTTTACCACTCCATGGGGTACTTTCATGTATGTAAAGATGCCTTTCGGATTAATGAACGTTGGGGCCACATTTCAAAGAGTAATGGATTTTTCTTTCGCTGGTGAAATTGGAAGATTTGTTGTGATCTATCTAGATGACATAATTGTTTATTCTAAATCTGATGAAGAGAATCTCATGCACCTAAGAAGAGTATTTGAAAAATGTAGGAGGTTTGGGGATTCACTAAATCCTAAGAAAACAGTGTTTTCTTGAAGAAGGAAAACTTCTTGGTCACATCATATCTATGGAAGGTATTAAAATTGATCCTAAAAGGGTTGAAGCTATTTTGAAAATAAATCATCCCATAAATATTAAAGAACTTCAGTCATTTATTGGAAGAATAAACTTCTTGAGAAGATTTATCCCTAACCTTGCAAAACTTCTCAGAAACATCGCAAACATGCTAAAACGATATTATGAAATCAAGTGGAACCTTTAAGCTAGGAAATCATTTGACCAAATTAAACAGGCATTAGCAAAGGCACCAGTCCTTATTAGTCCAGATTTTACTAAATATTTTATAATTTTTTTGGTTTCTTTTGAACATAATGTTGCAACTATCCTTTTACAGAAAAACGTTGATGGATATGAACAACCCATTGATTTCTTTAGCAAGGCTTTAAGGGATGTTGCACTCAAGTACAAGATAATGGGAAAATAGGCTTTCAAACTGATAAAAGAAATTAAATATTTCAGAGTATATATACTTCATTCTCATATAATTGGTTATGTACTGAATGTTGTAGTCAAAGATATTTTGACCCAGAATGGACCAGATGGAAAAAGAGGCAAATGGATTGCCATCATACTAGAATATGACATGGAAATCAAACCAACCAAGCTTATTAAAGGACATTGATTAGCCAAATTGATGGATGAATCTAATTTTAATGCTTTAGATATTAACTTTGTAGTTGAATTGGATGATCATGAGGAACATGCGACTCCACAACTAGATGAGGCTTTCATGACCTCACCCTGTTATGCAGACCTTATTTATGTTTTATTTAATTTAAATGCTCCTCTTGGTCTAACAAAAATTAAGGTTATATTTCTCAAGCTAAAGGCAGTTAAATTTTGCATCATAGAAAATGTTTTGTATTAGAAATATGTTGGTGGTCTTCTACTAAAGTGTCTATTGAGGGATGACGCGGAAAGAACAATGCAGGAATTACATGAAGGTGACTGTGGTGGCCATCTGTATTGGAAAACCACTACCAATAAGATCCTTAGAGCTAGTATTTATTGGCCTACACTTTTCCTAGATGTTCATAAGAAGGTAACCTCTTGCCACAAGTCTCAAATATTTGAGGGAAAAAGAAAACTTTTTCCTTTACCTTTGAAGCCCATATCTATTGAAAGCCCTTTCCAACAATGGGGATTGGATTTCATTGGAGAAATTCACCCTCCATCCCCTGCTCAACATAAATGGATCCTTACTTCTACTAAGTACCTCACCAAATGGATTGAGGCCACTCCTTCTAGACTAGCCACAGATGCTGTGATCAACAAATTCTTAGAAACCAATATCCTGTCTAGATTTCGCTGCCCAAACAAGCTTATTACAGACAATCTTGTAGCCTTTAGGTCTAAGAAAATGATAGACTTACGCAATAAATACCATATCACTTTGGGGTATTCAACTGCTTATTACCCACAAGGTAATGGGTTGGCTGAATCTTCAAATAAAATTTTGGTAAATATTATCAAGAAGCTCTAAGTTAGAAGACAACAAAAATTCATAGCACAACAAACTCATAAATGCACTTTGGGCTGATAGGCTCACCACAAAGAAATCAATTGGCATGTCACCATACCAATTGGTTTATGACATGGATGTTGTTTTTCCATCCTCTTTGGGATTTCCTGTCATGAAGTTAATTCAGGAATTGTAAGATGAGCTGAATGATATTCAAAGGAGGATTGATCAGACAATCCAGTTGCAACAATCCAAGGAAGAAGTTTATAACAAGGATCAAGTCATTCATGAGAATATTAAGAAAGTTTTTGATAGAAGGAAAAAAGTAGATGATTTCACCATTGGTGATAAAGTTTTAAAGTGGGATTCTAGAAGAGAGGACAAAGGGAAGCATGGAAAATTTGACAATTTATGGATGGGACCTTATGTCGTTTATGCTTTTAGAGGGAATAATGTATTCTTTATCAGAAATTTAGATGGGACAAAATTACCTGGTGGACCTCTTAATGGTGGGATGCTCAAACAATATTTCTTTGGGCAATAGATATTTTCTTACCATTTATCATTATAAATATCATTTTCCTTATTGTTTGGATTGGGTGACCTATTAATAGAAGTTGGCAGATAAGGACCTAATCTTCTTTTGATGAGTTACCATAAATACTGCAAAATAAAAATAAAATGAGAGGTGGATGTTGCTGAAATAACAAATCAAGGCTATTGATCAAAAGTTCTTGGCACCTCACTTGGAGAGTGCCATCCCTAGCTGGAGCCACTGTTAGGGTCCTATAATTTATAGGATCTCAAGTTAATTGAGTATTGTATCTCAGGAATATTATTTTGTAAATACTTGTCAATCTTCCAATGATTTCTAAATAAAAAGAAAAAATAGAATAAAGAAGTGAAAAGAGGGTATAAAGAAGAAAAATAAAGAGAAAAACAAGAATATTGAAAAAGAAGAAAAGATTGAACCCCACCAAAAGAAAGAAAAGTCAAAAAGAATAATATTGAAAGTGTTGCAAGTCTCAATGCCACTACTCATAGATAATTTTTTTCTTCATTCTTATAAAATAAAGTTGTGTGAAGATTGTTCAAGCCACAATCACTAGTCATAGTTCAATCATGATTAACCTCCTTTCAATTTTTTTAAATTAAGATAGAGAATAAATTTTTACCCAATAGTTTAATTTGGGTAAATCAATAGTTAGGTAGGAAATGACATTGATCCAACTGTTTTGATCTGGATCAATAGGAGAAATAAGGGATATATTAGGTAGTTTTCCATTATGTATAAAAGAAAATAAAAATGGGTTTTCTAGTCTAAGTGCACCCTAAAGGCAAAGATAAAAATGCTAGTCTAGCTAAGGGTAGGAAGATTAGGTGATTTGGTAAATATTTTCGTATATAAATTTTATCCTAAGTTTTGAGGATAGCATGGAAAGGTCATAATTTGTATGATGGGATAAAGTTTTCATATAGTTCATTATTTTATCTCTTACCCTAAGTTCAAAAGGGTAAACATGTGCGCTATGGTTGACATGTTTCATTTGTTTCATTTTCCCTTATCCTAAGTCACGAAGTAAGATGTCAAAAGTGCAAGCCAAAAAAATTTCTTTGTCATATTTAGGTTAAAGAACACCCCACTATGCACCCTCGGGATCTGATCCCCCACTTCATCCATGGACCTCGGCCATTTTCAACCCCCCCTCATCCTTCTTCCTTTACCGTTGAGGGAGGGTGGGGGGGGGGGCGGCGTCCGGAAAGCAATTTTCCTTGTCGGGCTCCATCCCTTACGTTTCACCCTCTGGTGATTTTGCAGCCCCTTGCTGAAACCATTAACCACCTGCTACCCCCTCCAGAAACCGCCTTTCTCATATCCATCTTGCTGTGCCCCGTCACTCTTCCTTCTCCACTCTCCACCTGTCACATGGCATGACTGTTGGACCAATCAAATGCATTCTTGACCAAATAAACATTCTTCATTTATTTCAATTTCTCCTGTGTAATCGTTTAGCATAACGGTCCTGCACCATTTCTAACGAGACATTCATCGCAGTGTTTAAATACCTTTGAGCCTATCATGCTCACCCCTTTCACTCCTGCCATGTTCTGTTATCCACAGTTCTCCCACAACAACCTCTGTCAAATCATTTCTGCAGCCATGACTACAAAATACACTGACATTCCCTTTCCTTTTCTCCTGAAAAACTTTTATTGTTTCTGTGCTCAGTAAGCCTCCTCTGCAAATTCATCCTTTTCTTAGAATTTTACAATCATGCCTCCCAAAACTAAAACTCAAGATAATCCTATCAATCCTTTAATTCCCCTTGCTGTAGATTTAGATCATACACCTTTAGCTGATAGGGATTACAAGATAAGTGAAACTCTGTGTGACTGCGATTTTCTAGAATTGTATTGCTTGTTAGAGGATAAGCACACAGATAAAACCGATGAGATTTGGCTCTGGGAGTCAAACCTCCCCCATTATATTTTTCCCTTAACATTCCAAGCCCTAGAATTTACGAGAAGATGTCAAGCATGCTATGTCCCTACCGAGAGAGTCATTATTTCCCCTATAGATGACATTCTTTTCACCATCACAACCCAGTCCATTGACCAAATGATGCTAGCCCCCGCTGTGGAAAATGCTGCCCCTTTTTCCCTAGAAGCCCTCACCCAGCTTTATCAAAAGCTGGACTTTGCCACCAGAGCCAAAATTTTTGAAATTTTCCTGCCAGAGAATGCCCAATTACCAAAAGGAATCCTCCATATCCTTCTTCCATTTTCCGTGATCATGCCAAATAGATCATTTCCATGATTTCTCAAATTTTAGGCTATCATTCTGATCAATGCATAGATGAACCCATTTTAGGATTCCTTTCTATATTTTCCATAGAGAGCAAGCCCTCTATGATTTTTGACTTCAGTCAATTCTTGGCTGACAATATCTATGAGTAATTTATTAAGTTTCCTACACAGTAGGTGTTCAATTACACCTCTGTTTTGATTTATATGATCCTCTATTATGAAGCAAACAAGTTCAGTTTTGCATTGCAAAAGCTAGATGATGCAGGGAATGAGCGGCCAATGATTTTTTGGACCTCATTGGTCACAAGGGAACAATAAGAATTCACCTACAAATAGTTTATTGAAGACTTTTTCATCTAGCCATGAACATTCTAAACAGTGCAGTACAACCCAGGATCAGTGAGGAGATCAAAATAATTTTTCACTTGTCAAATCAAGTAAAGACTGGAGATTGGTACATGTACCAAAATTATACATAGATTAGGGTGTATGGATGTGAATTGGCCCCCCATAAACTCCCCAAATACCTCCCAATGAGGATCTTTGCACTCGAGTATATCAGGCAGATGTTGAGCTAAGATGACATTCATTTTGTAGTGGCCAAGAAGAAGGCATAATTTAGGATAAAGACACAAGTGGGCCCATTTTGGTGCAACACAAGGACAACGGGTGAGGAGGCAGATAGAACACTGAAGGAGATGAAGTTCAGTTTGAGATTTACATGGTCTTATGACTCCTGTGGCATCATCCCAAAGCTTAGAGTGGCAAACAAGAAAACACCTTACATTGATACTTCAAGGCCAGACATAGAGCAACATGCCAACCAGCTGGAGTGGTCAAAAAATACCTTGCAGGAAGCTGAAGAGTAGCTTGTTTCTACTTCTAGTTTGCAGACTCTTGTTCCTTAGGAAAAATAAAGCAAAAGGCAGAGGGAGGAAGGATCGTCATCTACTACTGGAAGTGAAGCTAGAGAATTCAGAATTAATTATAGAGAGAGACACTTCAATCAGTCAGACCTTGGCCCAAGCCAAGGAAACTATTTGGATGAATATATTACTCTATGAATGAGATTTGGCCTTTTATCCAAATCATATTTGAGCAGAAAGAGCTAATATATAAGGCTACAAAAACTATTGTGCAAGGAAGAGAAGAACTGGAGAGATTCCAACAGAAGCTGCTAATATAATTAAGTTCTTAAACTCAAAGTCTAGATATGAGTTGGAGGAAGTAGGAGTCAGTGATAGAACTGCCACCATTCTGGAATTCAAGAAAGTCTTGGCAAAGAGAAATCTCATCGATAAGTTGGAAGGAAGGCGTGAAACCTTAGAGCTATAGGTAAACATGTTTACAAACAGAATCAAAGCCTTAATGCAAAATGGACTACCTAGTATCTATGTCATAAATGACAAGTTAATTACTCAGGAACACTATATTCTGAAGATGAAAGAAGTAGCTAAAAGCAACATTAAGTTCAATGGAATTAAAGGAAGTATGACAACAAAGGAATTCCTCGAGACCATGTAAAATGATTTCCATGTGTAGAATGAGGTAAAACATATTTTTATAGTAAAACCAACTTTTTCAAATACATAGAGGTAGATGAAATTTATTGCAGGGTAACAAAGTTGAGAGTGCTAGAGAGATAGGAAGAATTGGTTGATTTATTGGATTAAAAGATAACTCAGGAGCAATAAAACAACTTGCCAGCATAGTAGCTAGTAGTAGGG